>RWGY01000031.1:10618933-10857873 GCA_007726485.1 Eragrostis curvula
GCTACCTCATGGTACTATTATTGGAGCCCCCTCTCCGACCTAGACACCATCAATAACCCAAAACCCTCTCACATATTATATCCTTTTCCTGACAATCATGCGACGTCAATCTCGCACATCGCAATCATTGTTCACCTGCACCTAACCAATCTTGTGGTACCATTTAGTCTAGTACCTTCTTTATCATAACCCCGCTTCATCCTTGTATCGCACAACCACACATTCGCTTACTAGCATTAAACCTAATGATATATCTCTTATGTCGTTTCACTTAAAAATCCAATCACCTCCTTCTATCACGAACTCAACTCCAAACCTAGCCTTGATCAATCATCGCTCAATCAAACCTGATCCAACAATGCCTGCAACACCTATTCCAAAGCCCTCATCAAATCATACCAAGCCCTATCGTTCCATTATCCTCTTTTATAAGCGTCCTTTTATTGGATCTTATTGGAGTTATTAATTCGTTGCTATTCTAATTGCCAGTTGTCGTTATTTGATCTTAGTGTTTTATCTGCAGTCGTGCATTCATATCACACATGCTCACGTGCACGTACCATCGTCAGGCGCCCGACGCACGACGACCAACTTAATCAATAATAGCTTAGTCTTAGTAATTAATCAATCTAGTAAGTAATTAATAGCTAAATCATCATTAGTTAACGACATAAGGTATAGGAGCCCTAAACTGACACACCATGTACTTCGTACACGTGTTGCATAAACCTTTATATAGGTTTACTACCTGTATGAAGGCTAGCGCCACGAATGTATGAAGAACACGTACACACGCCATCCCCGTCACTTCATGCATTCATGCTCTTCTCTTCGTGTTTAGCATCTCTCATTACACCAAAAGCCATAGAGTACGATGCATCACCCCTAATGGCCTTTTAAGGTAACAAAACCTTGTTAAAGTAAAACTGGAGCATCATCCGTGTTTGAGCCTTTTGTTCTTCATTTCTTTCTATCGATTTTAATGGAGTTAATTGGATCTTATTCGGCTCTTTCCGTCCTTTATTTTCTTTGCGGTAGTTTATTTATACGGAGTATTTCTATGCGTTAGATTACGCGAGAATCAAGGAAAGGCCAGAAGAGTCCAAGTACTCGTCGAGGAACCTTATATCAAGACCCGTCGAAAGATACGAGCTTCAAGAAAGGACTCGAAGGCATCAACTTCGACAAAAAAAGACCGAAGACCCAGAACTTAAAAATTAGGAAAGCGATTATCAGGCAAGCCCTAACTCCCCTTTGATCATATTGATCCTATGATTGCAAAGAAAACCCACTTAGAGGCCTGCTTTCAAATAAAGTATGCATGGTATTTAAAAGTGATTTACATGCTTAGTATGTCCTAAGTACTTGTTGATTTGCCATGCCTTGTTTCTGCTTACCCTGAATCCTTGTTAAACCTAGGAACCCACATCATTAATTCTTTAATGATGTGAAGGATCAAAATGCTGCTTAGGACCTGCTACACCGTGTACTTAAATAATCTTGCTCACATGCTTTTGTGTTAAAATGTGTGAGTGATTGGTGGTGTGAGTAAATGTGAAAATGGGTGGGTTTGATGATAAAGTGCAACCCATAGTGGGGAGTTTTGGCGGGATCAGGCGAGGTAGTCCTCAGTGGGGAGGCTATCTCTGGGACGCCCTTCCTCGTGAGGATTGGCTATTGAAGATGCCTGATTCGGTCGTATAAGGACCGGTTCATGTGCCGCCTGGCCAAGCACCTCCCGTACAACCACAAGCCTTGTATGGGAAAGGTTTGGAACCACACCCTACTATAGCGTTCACCCGGTACCCACCAGGAGGCTGGAAGTGGCAAACGGAAGCCAGGAGAAGGCTCGACGAGGTTGGCGTCGAGTCTGGCATGTGGAGACAATTCTGGCCTGTGGCCATGCTATTATATGATGATGGAAGCCCCTGGTTGGTGATTTCCGTGGTGGTGCCGTGGTGACGCCAAGTAGGTACGGAACCATTAGTATACCAGTCCAAACCGCGATATCGGGGATGACTGGTGTACCTTGTGGGGAAAGTGTACAACCTCTGCAGAGGATAAGAATCTATCCGGATAGCCGTGTTCCACGGTATTGGACAACGCGAAAGCTATGGCCACACAATGATTAGTCTTTTCTGTGTGAGTTATCCTTGGCGTGTTTTTGGAAAACACCGGCGTGGAGCCGTGCGCTGGTTCCTGCCAGCATTAAAATTTGGGAACTGGCGGATGGATTGCATCTCCCCCAGGGCCCACCAACCCCACTATATCTAAAGACATACCTGACTGTAGTTTGCGAACTGTTTTGTTTACAAAAAAACCCTTGCACAAAATTGGCTTTCCGCCGATATATTAAACCTCAGACTCATCCTTGTTTATACCCTTGCATATATTTACCCCTTGTGTTAGGGTTTACTGAGTACCTTATGTACTCACGCGTTTGCGATTGATGTTTTTAGTAGAAGTCTTCGTAGGAGACGACGAAGCTTTGGTTTTCGGTTCTGCTTCTCAAGTCTGCCTGTGGCTTGGGTCGTGTTTTCCGCTGTCTGTGTGTGATTGCTTCGCCTTTATTTGACGGAAGGACTTGGATACTTCTGCATCCTTGTCGAACCGTCACTAAAGGCTCTTTATATCAAGTACTATATCTATTTACCTATTCGAAGTATGCTTTTGATTACCATATCTGTGTTCCTGTGCGTATCAGCTACTGATCCAGGGACTGATACATGATGCACAGAGTGCTCCAGAAATGGGGTACGACAGGAAGATGGTTAGCGCGGCGCGCAGCTCGGCGTGCCGCTACAGCACCACCACATCGCGCGACACGCCCACCCGCCGCAGCGCCAGCGCCGTCGCGAGCCCAGCAATGCCGGCGATGACGACCTCGGCGTCCACGCCTCCGTCCGCCACTACGCCTCCACCGGCCATCGGTGGCGGGCCGGTTTGCTCTTGGATCAGGAAGCAGACGAGTTAGTACTCTCCTACTACGGATGCAGATGGCATGATGCTCCTTACATCGATGTGCGCGCCAGATCTTTTGAGCTCGGCGGCAAAGCTAGTGGATTTGAAACAACGAGATAAGGGGCAAATGGAAAAGACGCTTCTGCCAGTGATCGCCCGGCCGTTGGCATAAACAACAAACGAGCTGGTCCCTTTTATTATTTCAGGAAAAGTAAAAGAAAATTAAAAGATCTATTTACCCTTGTCCAGATGTGTTGGTACTAAAGAGGTGTACAATTATTGCTCCAGAAAACAATAGGTTCCACATTTGTTGCTTTGGCCATGGTTACCAATAGTCTAATTTTCAAATATAGATTTCAAGCATACAAAAATTATCATTTGATCGACCAATTTCTCAAAGTTCAAAACATGAGTTTTTTTCCCTCTTTTTGAAGGGGTCCAACAATTGATTCGGGAGGGAGAAATCTGGTTAAGAACTAATAAAATGTTTCTGGTGAATATAATATGTTCCCTAGCTATGAGCCTTGAGTAGAATAAAGCGGGTAAACATGAGAAATTGCAGTGCATTAGGCCCTAGCCTACAGATTCCTTTTGAGTTTCTGGTACCTCAAATGGCACTTTGCGACATCGGAAACACACTGCTCTTGCTTGCACAGGAGGAGGAGCATCTCTTGCTGATAACACAAACAAACAAGGAAGCTCCAACAGAAAGCTTGAGGTTGTAATCTTTTAGCTCAATGCATGACATCATATGTGTTTCTTCAATACGTCAGACTCCCAGACTAGGTCCTTTTGAGCACATGAAACAACATGAAAATGAAATCTATGTAATTTGCAAACATGAGTCACATGTGTTATTACAAAGTTGAACCACTCGGCTTGATCTTATGCTTCACTTGGCGTGGTCCTCATGCTTTGTTTCAATATCGAGAGGAGGCAAAGGCATGACCAATGCTTGTTAATAAGGACCGTGAGAATACGCATAGTCACCGGTTTGTGTGAGTTTTTTTTTTTTGAGGGGGGGGGGGGGGGGGGGGGGGGGGGTTGCCATTGTTAGGTTCACGTTACACACAAGTAGCATAAAGATGCCAAGAAACAGGATGATATTGAATTGTGTGCGGTGCCATAATCGCTGATAATTCAACTCGTGACTCACTTTTTGGAATATAAATCCCATTTTGTTAACACACTAGTGACTTGTGTGGAGGGTGTCCTCATCACCTTGTTTAAATTATTCTCTTATCTATTATATTAAAAATTTAGCTGAGAAAAGAAGCCATCATATTCATTTTCAAGGGTAAATATTACTACATTAGTCGTATAAGAAAGAAAAACAGTTACCCACTCATGTCATCATAAAAATGGTCTAAAATACCCCTCCACAGGTTTTTTAAATTACCCACTGTTGTTGTAAAAAATAATAAAAATACCCATATATGATTTTTTAAAATAATCTATTGTTGCCTTTATGAAAAAATTACAAAATTAATGGTGTTACAAAAATAACGCGGATAAGACATGAAATAAATTAATGAGGCATTTATAACAAAAAACTAATTTGATATTGATATGTGCAAATGCGTGGACACTCTACTTGTTAGTCTGATTCTTACTAGAATGGTTTTGGATCTCGTTCCTTTGCTTATTATAACTGCACCTGTAACATAATTGATGTTTTAAGGAAAAAAGATTGTTCAGAGTTGTGCGGAACCTTAGCTTATTTAGTTTTATTTTCGTTTGCAATCATATTTGCGTCAACGTATTCTGAATATGGGTTCTCTTATTCACTCGATTGTCGTTTTAAGCATATGCCAAGTTTCATGATTTGATTTATCATTTAATTAGTCGCCTGCTTGCATGTTAAACTTGCTAGTAGTGTAAAATAAATTTGGGTGCTTAAAACAAGGTCACCTTGAGGGATAATATATATTTTGGAATATGAGAATCGTTCATGTATATCCTTAAAAAATATCATCAGCTTCAAATAGTAACAAACTTTAGGAACATTATATAACCCACAAACATGTAAGTAATATCAAAAGCTACCTATACAAAAAAATCGTGGTAGCTCAAACACAAATCATGCTTTCTTGAAGATCTCTTGGATCACCAATACTCTAGCCCTATCAATGGTGGCAAGGCACAGACAAACATGCTCTTCCAGCTCCAAGGCGAGCCTCCTCGAGTTCGAAAAACTCTTCTTCAGCTCGCTCACCATCTCCGGCACCGAGCTCCCGTCTCTTTCCCTCTCCACACAGTACTGCGCCATGGCGTTCTCCCGCTCAATGCCATCGGAGAGACGAGCCACGAGTTGGCTCACCGTGTCGAGGTCGTTGCCCAGAACATATGTTCCCTTCGCAGCAGTGTCGAGCTGCTCCCGCAGCCGCACAAAGACCCGGTCTTGCTGGACCTCGTCGTCTTCTTCGTCATCCGCTTCCTGTGCACGATTGGGCACAGACCCGCGGTCGCCGGCCCGACCATCAGGCCGACGAACAGCAGGTGCGCTGCAGTGGCGGCGGCGGCAACCGCGGCCGCGCCGCACGCCACGACGAGGCCAACCTTCAAGAGCTTCTTGACGGCCTTCACGATCTTCAGCTTCCTTGCCACCTTCTTATGGCTCGATCTGATGCTTATGAACATGGAGGCGTACTTGTCGTGGATCTGTCTAAAGTTGCTTCGTGTGGTGCAGAAAGGATTGACTGCAAGAGGAGCGCCTGCACTGGTACTATCCATTGTTTGGTAGTTACTTTGGGTGCTCTTGATGTCCCTGAGAAGCTCAACGCACATCTCCGAGGCCTTGGCGCTGGCGTTGAAGTACCCAGCCATTGCGACCTCAATCTCTGGAGAATAAGTTCTTCGGTGCATCGTCATGTCCTGAAGAAGCGCCTCCATTTCTTCCTCACACCGTTGTTCGTTTAATAGGCGCAGAGTATTGTTGTACTCTTGCTCTATGTCCAGGGCTGCTTCCTGTCCGCGCGCTGACATCTTCTTCAGCTGAAACACACAGCTCGAGCAATTGATCCTTTGAAAAGCACTGCTGTTTGCCTCTTATCAAGAATTCAAGACACGCTGTGCTCCTTTGCCTGCCGTAGCTTGGAATGAACCTCACCGGCCCAGGCTTTATATACAGGTACCATATAGCACATAAAAATCTTGTGCTTTTGTCCTGTGCTACTAGCCTCCAAAAAGCTTGTCCAACCTTGTGTAACTCAGGCTCGCGTTAGTTCTTCCCAGACCAAACCTGCACTCCACGTGTGTATCTTCGGCTCTGTCCGTTTCCCGGCCACTCGTGCTGGAGCTCGTTGGATTATGTGTGCAAGCTATGGTTTCTTGGTGGCTACCGTTGCGGTTCAGAGAGAGAGTTTTTGCAGGAGTTCAGGTTGTTCAATTGTGCCCAAATTGCCAGAAACAGCTTCCGATCTGATGGATGTGAGCTGCACCAAGGCATGGCCCTCTCCTTTGATTGATCTTTGTGCGTGAGTGCGTAGCCACGTTTCCTGATTTGACTACCGATCGTTGCAAACATGAGTCACATGTATTATTACAAAGCCCGACCACTCGGCTTGACCTTATGCTTCACTCGGCGTGGTCCTCATGCTTTCCTTCATTGCTTCAATATCGAGAAGGGGGCAACGGCGTATGACCAAGGCTTGTTAATAAGGACAGTGAGAAAACGCATAGCCACCGAACAAGGGGGCAGCAGCAGGTGTGAGTGTTTGTGTGTGTGTGTGGGGGGGGTGGGGGGGGGGGGGGGGGGGTAGTTGCCATTGTTGGTTTCCTTTGTTGGGTTCACATTACACACAAGTAGCATAACGATGCCAAGAAACAGGTTGATATTGAATTGTATATGGTGGCATCATCGCTGATAATTCTACTCGTGACTCACTTTTGGGGATGGCACCTTCACCCACGGGTGCAGGCACGTATGATAGATAAGAGAATAATGAATAGTGTGTTAACAAAATGGGGTTTATAGCTACTACCGAGAAAAGAAGCCATCATATTCGTTCTTGTCGGCACCCGATTGAACGGGGTGTTCGGCCGATATTTGGATAGGTACGAGCGTTTTGCTTATACGAAGATCAATCAAGAGGGACACACGATTTATACTGGTTCGGGCCTTCCGAAGGATAATAACCCTACGTCCAGTGTTCTTGTATTGCCGTGTCGGCGAGATATGTTGGTGTGTGTCTTCGGTCGTAGACCGGCCAGCCAGCCCCCTCTCCCATGGGGAGGGGTGTTTACATTTATAGGTGGGTCTTACCCCCTTTACAAGTTAGGGTAGGATTGTATCTAAGGAAATAAGAGATCAACTTCCGTAAATTGTCCTCGTAACCGACAAGGCGTCCCTCATCGGTAGAGTCCTAGTCCGGCGCGTTCGGAATCCCGAAGTTTCCGAAAATACGGGCTACGACATAAGCCTCGGCCTTGCCTTCCAATAACATCGCTTCTGTCTTCGGAAAATCAACATTATCTTCTTTCGTCCGTCTTCTTCACCATTACTAGTCTTCGAGAAATCATCACCATCACTAGCTAGTCTTCGGGAATTTATCATCGATGCTCGTCTTCGGGAAGTAATCAAGGTCTTCAACAATCTGAACTCTAAATAACACTTGCACCTTCGGCGATATTGGGAGGTAAGGCCTTTTGATGAAAGTATGACATATGTATTTTCAGAAATCCCGAACGCGCCATCTTGATGTCTTCAAATATCCGAAGCTTGGAGAATTCTGACAAAGCCCACAAACTGAGCCCTTGATTCTTGATCTGGATCAACATGTACGGGGCAGCTAGGAGCCACGTTAACAACTCGTGCTGAAATCTTCGAAAACTGAGATGAAGCCCCTAGGCTAATTTTCTTCCGAAGTCTTGAGCACTTTGAAATAACTCCTGCAATCCTTACTTTCTCCTTCGGAAGAACGGGTCTGTTGCAGTTTAGGAATCAACGTCTTCAAAGTGAACGCGTGCCGCTAGACAACAGCCTCAAACGAGTCGGCATCTTCAAGGTAAACGTATGCACGCGAGACAATAGCCTCAAGCGAGCACGCAACGGTATTTGGCAAGGTAGCAGCCCCGAGCCACAACGTCAGAGTGACCACATGCACGCGAGACAACAGCCTCAAGCGAGCATGCAGAAGAGTTCGGCGAGGTGGCAGCTCGGAGCCACATCGTCAAAATGACCACATGCACGCGAGACAACAGCCTCAAGCGAGCATGCAGACAGGGTATAATAGATGTATCCTTTGACAAGCAAGCAAACCTCGGTCCGACGTCATGCCGGTGTCGGGTCTTCGGAACCTTCGATGAGCATACACGGTGATGAATCAACCAACATCTTCCGCATGCACACAAGACGAGAGCCCCAAGCGAACACGAGCCAAGGCAGCATCAAGCTTCAGCAAACTTGGACTTCAACAAACAAGCTTCTTCCAGAGGAGCGCGTACATGCGAGGCATCAGCCTCAAGCAAGCACGCAGGCAAACATCATACCGGCGTCTTCAGCTGACAGTACAAACGTCCTCAAAATAATCAGCAGCAGGTCTTCATCATAGCGTATAAAATTGGGCAAATCTTGTTGCCGTGACCCTCAGACTTGTATCTGCTTGCTAATCTTCACTTGGCCTTCTGCATGCGAGTGTCAGTAGAACTTTGTAGACCATAGCGTGGCTTCTCAATGAATTAGTGGATAGCAGGGCTATCCCAATAAAATAAGATAAAGCTTGTGCATCAATGATCATGATCTCAGGCTCCGGCCGAGTTAACATAGTAAGGCTTGCTGAAGCTTCCATTGATCACATCCAATGCTTGAATAATCTTGAAATCAGCACGTGAACAGTGCAATAAAAATCAACTCTTGACTGATGGTGGCAAAAATAATCATCCACCGTATCCTTGTATATGACAGAATAATCCAAAGCCAACTTCAATAAGAAATAGAGCAGCTTTGCTGTAATGATGAGGCGAAAGCCTTTATTTGAACAATGCTTTGATGATTGGGCGAAGGCCCGAACAATGCTTTAATGCCTGTATGATCCCCCCCTGCTTTTCAGTACACAGTTTCAACTGTGTGCAGGAAAGTAGTAAATCAGTAAGGCATGTAGATTGTCCTATTTTATACACATTTTAAGTGTTTTTGGGTCGAACGTGCGACCTGTTTGGGGAGATCCAGCTTATAAAACCAACATGGGGCTAAGGGTCTCCCCCCAAACCTTTTCACAAGGGGGCCATATAACTTATCAAACCACTATTGTGGCTAAGTCTTACGACACTTTGGTGCCTGAAAAGGCTGTTCGTACCGCGCCTGTAAACCAAACGTGTGGCTAGGACAGCGACCAAACTTAGTAGACTAGCCGAAGGTCTTGGCCTTTGTGTCCGAAAGGACAACTTTGATAGGTCCGAAGGGACAAATTTCTCAGGTCCGAAGGGACAATTTTGATATGACTGAAAAGTCGATAATCCGTATATCAATAACCAATATCAATAACCCAAGTAATATGATCAATAAATATTTTAAGAGCCAATAGAATGCCCAAAAATAAATATCCGACGGCCAGTGAGATAACAAATAATGAACAGCCATATGGTCAGAAATGACTTGAGAGTGAATTTGAATTCCAGAGAGTAATATCTCAACCATCAATAAGATTCCAGATGAATATTCCGAAGGTCAACAAAAAATCGGATGAAAATCCTGATAATTCCTGGATGAATATCCCAATATCACTGAAATTCCGGTTGAAGATTCCAAATTCCGGAGATGAATATCTCAATAGTCAATAAATTCCGGATGAAAATCCCCAATGTTCAACAGATTCTGGATGAAGATTCCGATGATAAATAAATGATCCAGAGATGATTATCCAGAAAACCAGTATAATGTCCGAAGACAAATATCTTGCTTAAGCGATCAGCTAGAAAACAGGGCCAGAGAGATCCCAATTTACTGATAATAAGCAAGCAAATGCTATTTTGTAATAAAAGAAAAACTTCCTGCTATGTAGTGCGATTGATCAAGCAGCTAATACATGCAAAAAATTAAACAGGCACATGACAAAGTACGTGCAGAAAAGATATGAATACGAGGATGCTCGAGATTCTCTACTTATGAATGCTGAAATATGCATGTAGAGAAAGGAGCAGATATAATATAAAACAAAATAATAAAGGAGAGTGATCTGTTCAGCTTATCTGAACCCCAAGCCGCTTGACAAAGTATTCTGGATGTGAACTTTGGGATTATAGAACAGCCCCAAGCGTAACTTTGGGAGTTGATAATTCGATATCGACAATACAGCATGACTTCGACTTCAGGACACCAATGATGCCAGCTGGTCGAGAATCTCCCGATCACTCAGCTAGAACTGTGTGAAACTTCCGATGAGGCCGCCCATTGAGCGGCGAATTCCATGCCAATAATCTCGAAGATGTTCAGTACATGCATATGTAGTCAACAAAGACCGAATACTTGATTAGCATGATGTTAAGAAAAATAAGGTGCGGTCATAATCAAAATAATGCACATCCGGCTTGATTTAATAAATGAACTCAGAAGTCATGCCAAATATCAAAAATAAATTAGCATGCTAGGAAATTTGGGAAACAAAATTAATTAAAAGGGCATAATCTTCCCTGTTAGCATGGACGAGGCTTCGGGATTGATTTAGTCGTTCGGGATTCATAAACTCCCGAAGACGATTGGGACTCCCGATGTCATCATCTTGCTTATGCGTCGATCATGTTGGGCTTGCCCGATGAAGTTGATAACTCGTACTCTTCGGGAGACATCGGCTAGCTCGTGAAAGCTTCGTCAAGTTCCTCCGAACATGTCACGTACATGCATAGACAGTCAACAAAGATTAAGTCTTTGATCAACATAATGTTAAGAAAAACAAGTGACGGACATGTTCAAATAACACACATCCATCTTTGTTTAATAAATAAATCCGAAGTGATGCCAAATATTAAATTCGGCATGTTAAGCAATCAGGAAGATAAAAATAATAAAGAATAAATCTTCCCTTTATCGTAGGTGGTCTTTGGAATTAGTTTGAGCACCTTCGTTATGTTCGTCACACAGGAACTCCGAAGATAGCTGGAACTCCCGATGACATCATCTTACTTGTACACTCAATGATGTCGGGCTTCCGATGAGCTCTAAGTCACGACGAAGTCTCAACAAGGCCAATTCGACGAGTTGTACACCTCGCCTGATGAAGTTGATGACCCGTGTGCTCTTCGGGAAATATCGGCCAGCTCCTGCTCTATTTGTCAAGTCCCTTCCAAACATGTTATGTACATGCATAGACAGCCAGCAACACGAAACCATTGATTAGCATGGTGTCATTAAGCATGAAAAATAAATCAGGCATTGATCTGTTCTAACTAGAAACTAGGAGTCAAGCCAAATATCAACACATCTGGAAATTAAGGAAACAAAATTTAAAGGAAGGAATCTTCCCTGCCCGTGTGTGCCGTGCACGATCCCAAGCTTGGCAATGTGAAGTCATACACACAACGTTGCCTTCGGGCAGTTGCTACAGTCGTACGTGTTCACGGCCAAGACTTCGGGAGAGCAAGTCTTCGGGAGCGGCCAAGACTTCGGGAGAGGCGTCGAGTGCTCCCGGCTTTTATGCATGGTGTCTCTATACATACGCGCCCGGCACAGCTCCGTGTAAATCACCCATGCAAACAAGACTTATCACATGATGGTAATTAAATAGGCTATTAATCAACTTAATTACCACAAGGCAATAAAATAAACGAAAATTGAAGGAAGAAGGAATCTTCTCTGTCATGTTGATGGCGGAACGGCGTGACGGAGCATCTGTACAAGCTAGACAACCGAGCAGCACACGTACCGTCGTTCTTGGCTTCAGACGCATGACGAGGATGAATTCATCGACTCTACAGCTATGCGACGAAGATTGGACCTTGCATGACAGATTCGCCGATGCCTGCCCACCTCTGGTCGAGGCGAGTGTTTCGCCGCCGCAGCGATATCGATCAGACAACTAATCCGAATCCACCTCCGTAAACTTGGGTTGCCGCCGACTTGAGATCTCGTCGAGTACGACACGATCACCTACGCACGGCATCTTCAACGCATCAACATGGTATGCATGATGGTGCAATTCATCCATGCAAAAAGGCATTATGGTGAGTAAAATAATTGTTGGCTTGTATACGCTCATCTGGTATACGAGAAAAGCAAGAAGATTAAAATAAACGAGAAACGATTCTTCCCTGTAGATTTGTACTGCGAAGACCGCGATCAATCTTTTCTCCGCATCGTGACTGGTGGACGGTGCTACTCGGGACTTGATGCAGAAGACTCCCATAGCAGCCTCGTAGTAGACGAATTCCTCGTGGATTCGTATCGGTAACTTGCAGATTTCTTGCTGGCGTAAGACGGCGAGTTGCAGCGTTAATTCGTCCCGAACACGAACATGCGTCGCCGGCTTGAAACTTCTGATGAATTCTTGACGGATCTTCAGCAATGCGCCCCTACCTGGCGCGCCTCTGTCGGCACCCGATTGAACGGGGTGTTCGGCAGATATTTGGATAGGTACGAGCGCTTTGCTTATACGAAGATCAATCAAGAGGGACACACGATTTATACTGGTTCGGGCCTCCCGAAGGATAATAACCCTACGTTCAGTGTTCTTGTATTGCCGTGTCGGCGAGATATGTTGGTGTGTGTCTTCGGTCGTAGACCGGCCAGCCAGCCCCCTCTCCCATGGGGAGGGGTGTTTACATTTATAGGTGGGTCTTACCCCCTTTAATAGTTAGGGTAGGATTGTATCTAAGTAAATAAGAGATCAACTTCCGTAAATAGTCCTCGTAACCGACAAGGCGTCCCTCATCGGTAGAGTCCTAGTCCGGCGCGTTCGGAATCCCGAAGTTTCCGAAAATACGGGCTACGACAGTTCTTAAGAGTAAAAATTTACTGCATTAGTAGTATAAGAAAGAAAAATAGTTACCCACCCATGTCATCATAAAAATAGTCTAAAATACCCCTCCTCATGTTTTCTAAATTACCCACTGTTGTTGTTATAAAAATAATAAAAATACCCATATATAATTTTAAAAATAATCTACTATTGCCTTTATGAAAAAATCAATAAAAAATTAATGGTGGTACAAATATAACAAGGATAATACATGAATAAATTAATGAGACATTCAGTATAACAAAAAAACTAATTTGATTATTGATATGGGCAAATGCGCGGGCACCCTACTTGTTAGTCTGATTCTTACTAGAATGGTTTTGGATCTCGTTCCTTTGCTTATTAACTGCACCTGTAACATAATTTGTGTTTTTTTAAGGGAAAAATGTTGTTCAGAGTTGTGCGGAACCTTGTTTACTTTTATTTTCGTTTGCAATCATATTTGCGTCAACGTGTTCTGAATACCGGTTGTGTTATTCAATCATTTAGTTAGTCGCCTGCTTGCATGTTAAACTGGCTAGTATATGGTAAAATAAATTTGGGTGCTTAAAACAAGGTCACCTTGAGGATAATATATATTTTTGGAATATGAGAATCATTTATGTATATTCTTAAAAAATATCATTGGCTTCAAATAGTAACAAACTTCAGGAACATCGTATAATCTACAAACATAATATCAACCACTACCTATACAAAAAAAAAATCATGGTACCTCAAACACAATCATGCTTTCTTGAAGATCTCTTCGATCACCAATACTCTAGCCCTATCTATGGTGGCAAGGCACAGACACACGTGCTGTTCCAGCTCCAAGGCGAGCCTCCTCGAGTTCGAGTAACTCTTCTTCAGCTCTCTCACCATCTCCGGCACCGAGCTCCCCTCGTTTTCTCTCCCCAAACAGTACTGCGCCATGGCGTTCTCCCGTTCGATCCCATCGGAGAGAGGAGCCACGAGTTGGTTCACCGTGTCGAGTTCGTTGCCCAGAACATATGTTCCCTTCGCCGCCGTGTCGAGCTGCTCCGGCAGCCGCAGTAAACACCCGGTCTTGCTGGACCTCGTCTTCTTCGCGATCCGCTTCCTGTGCGTGATCGGGCACAGCCCTGCTGCCGCCGGCCCGACCATAAGGCCGAAGAAGAGCAGGTGCGCTGCAGCGGCGGCGGCGACCCCCGCGGTCGCACCACACGCCACGACAAGGCCAATCTTCAGTAGCTTCTTGATTGCCTTCACGACCTTGATCTTCCTCGCCACCTTCCTGTGACTGAATCTGATGCTCCGGAACATGGAAGAGTACTTGTCGTGGATCTGCCAGAAGTTGCTTTGTGTGGTGCAGAAAGGGTTGAGTGCAAGGGGAGCACCTGCATTGGTACTGTCCAACGATTGGTAGTTGCTTTGGGCGCTCTTGATGTTCCTGAGAAGCTCAATGCACATCTCCGAGGCCTCAGCGCTGGCGTTGAAGTAACCAGCCATTGCGACCTCAATCTCTGGAGAATAAGTTCTTGGGTGCATCGTCATGTCCTAAAGAAGTGCCTCCATTTCTTCCTCACAACGTCGTTCGTTTAATAGGCGCAGAGTATTGTTGTACTCTAGCTCTATGTCCAGGGCTGCTTCCTGTCCGCGCGCCGACATCTTCTTCAACTGAAACACACAGCTCGAGCAATTGATCCTTTGAAAAGCACTGTTTGCCTCTTATCAAGATGCGTTGTGCTCCTTAATTTGCCTGCCGTAGCTTGGAATGAACCTCACCGGCCCAGGCTTTATATACAGGTACCATATAGCACATAAAAATCTTGTGGTTCGAACTTTGCCACTACCCTCCGAAAAGCTTGTCCAACCTTGTGTAACTCAGACTCGCGTTAGTTCTTCCCAGACCAAACCTGCACTCCACGCCGGCGCGTGGGACGACGTGTGTATCTTCGGCTCTGTTGGATTGTGTGTGCAAGCTTTGGTTTCTTGGTGGCTCCCGTTGCGGTTCAGAAAGAGAGTTTTTGCAAGAGTTCAGATTGTTCAGGTGTGCCCAAATTGCCAGAAACAGCTTCCGATCTGATGAATATGAGCTGGATCAAGACATGGCCCTCTCCTTTGATTCATCTTTGTGCGTGAGCGCGTATCCACGTTTCCTGATTTGACTACCGATCGTTGCTTCTTTCGAGGGAGGTCTGGAAACCAAAAAAGTTGGAGCAATATAAGTTGGGGCAATGTGGGTGCGTACCAGCACCTTAAGAGTGGATATTGATCCACGTTACAAATGAGCACACAACGCACGGTTAAACCAAAAGACTTGTTTCACGTGACAAATGAACAAACTGATGGATCACATGTCCATATAATTCTCACTCGGAAGAAATGTGGCCAAGATTGAATAAAATTTACATGGGCAACTTCAGGAAAAGATGTTCAGACTAAAGGTAGCAGTGTTACCGTAGAGACTTGTATAGCATTTTTTGAAAATATTTCGACTCCACATGAAACAGTGATAGGGCAAGTGATGAAATCTTATAAATTTAAATTATTTTTTCAGGAAAAGGAAAAGTGAAAAGTGAAAAGAAAAAACTAAAAGATTTAGTTACATACTCTTGGCCATCTGTTCGTACTAAAGAGGTGTACTCATGAAAACAAAAGGTTCCACATTTGTTGCTTTGGCCATGGTTATCAATTGTCTTATTTTAAAATATAGATTTCAAGCATAAAAACTGATCATTTGATTGACCAGTCTCTCGAAGTTCAAAACATGAGTTTTTTTAAAAAAAATAAAGGTGCCAACAATTAAGTCGGGAGGGAGAAACCTGGTTAAGAACCAATAAAATGTTTCAGGTGAACAAAATATATTCCCTAGCTGTGAACCTTGAGTAGAATAAAGCGGTGAACAAAATATATTCCCTAGCTGTGAACCTTGAGTAGAATAAAGCGGTGAACCTGAGCAATTGCAATCTATTAGGCCCCTACTTGTTTGTTGCAACCTACAGGATTCCATCTTTTGAGTTTCTGGTACCTCATATGGCACATAGGAAATACACTGCTCTTGCTTGCACAGGAGGAGGAGCCTCTCTTGCTGACAACACACAAAAAAAAAACAAGGAAGCCCCAACAGAAAGCTTGAGGTTGTAATCTTGTTGTTCAATTCATGACATCATATGTGTTTCTCCTGTACATCAGTCCTCCCAGAATAGTACTTTTTGAGCTCATGTACAATGTGGAAGTTAAAACTATTTAATTTGCAGACATGAGACACACATGTGTTACTATATAGTGCCCGGGTGAAGGGATTCTTTCTTCACTACATCCGCGTGTTTGTTTGTGATGTGTCCCTATTGAGGATGCCCCAAAAATAGGGTCGTGGGCTCTGATACAATAGTAATGCATCGATATGTTGCCTAGATCACTATGACACACCACTTCTAGGGTTACATCTACATGGGCATAGATAGCAAGGTTTTTAGTGACCTCGTACAAGGTATTAATAAGTCTCCGGTTGTTTATTCTTGATAAATAATGTATTGTCGCCTTGTAAATACTAAATAGTAAATGCTTCAATATGCTTTGGGGATGTTTATGTAATTAATTTCAATCAAATCTGTAATTTTATCATAAGATAAAAATATCAAAAAATACTTTTGAATCAAACCACCACTCTTGCTACAATAACAAGAGGGGCAAAGGCATATGACCAAGGCTTGTTAATAAGGGCCATGAGAATACTCATGGCCACCGAACTAAGGGGCGGCTGCGCGGGGGAGGTGGGGGGTGCCATTGTTGGCTTCTTTGTTGGGCTAACGTTTCCACACAAGTAGCATATGGATACCATAAAGATGACATTGAAGGTAGATACAAATCATGTGCAGTGCCATCATATCGCTGATAATTCAACTTGTAACTAACTGTTAGGGACGGTAATTTCACCTGCAGCTGCGGGAGTGGGTCTAGTCTTTCACCCACGGGTCTCACCCGCCGGACCCGCTAAGTGTCGGGGCGGTTGCAGGTTATGTTTTGCATCCACAGGTGACTCAAAAAGTAGCTATAAATCATGTTTTGTTAATGCACTAATGACTTGTGTATTCAATATAACACAATACTAATCTGATTACTGATACCCGCAAATGTGCGGACCACCCTACTTATTAGTCTGATTCTTACTCGAATGGTTTTGGATCTCATTCCTTTGCTTGATTGCACCTGTAAGACAATTGAATTTTCTTTTATAAAAGAGAAAGGGTTGCTGTTAGTCGTGTGCAACCTGGTTTACTTTTATTTTCGTTTGCAATCTTCTTTGCGTCAAAGTGTTCTGAATACTGGTTCTGTTATTTAGTTGACTGTCTTTTTAAGCATAATATGCCAAGATCCGTGATTTGGTTTTTCTTTTAATTAGTTGCCTGCTTGAACGTTAAACTAGCTATGAGGGCAAAATGTATTTGGGTGCTTAAAAAAAGGTCAACTTGAGGACGATGTATAACTTTGGAAATGATATCAGAAAAAGTTATTGGCTTCAAATAAAAAACTTGTGGTACATTATATAATCTACAAACATAATATCAACCACTACCTATACAAAAAAAAAAATCATGGTAGCTCAAACACAAATCATGCCCGCTTGGAAATCTCTTGGATCACCAAAAGTCTAGCCCTATGCATGGTGGCAAGGCACAGGCACACCTGCTCTTCCAGCTCCTCGACGAGCCTCCTCGAGCTCGGGTGGCTCCTCTTCAGCTCGCTCACCATCTCCAGCACCGAGCTCCCCTCGCTCGCCGTCTCCACGCACCACTGCGCCATGGCGTTCTCCCGCTCGATGCCGTCCGAGAGACGCGCGACGAGCTGGCTCACCGTGTCGAGGTCGTTGCCGAGAACGTACGTTCCCTTCGCCGCGGTGTCGAGCTGCTCTCGCAGCTGTAGCAAGGACGCGGCCTTGCTTGACTGCTTCGTCTTCGTCGTACGCTTCCTTAGCGCCATCGGGCACAGCCCAGCGGCCGCCGGCCCGACCATGAGGCCGAAGAACAGCAGGTGCGCCGCCGCGGCGACGGCGGCCACCGCGGCCGCGCCGCACGCCACAACGAGGCCAATCTTCAGGAGCTTCTTGATGGCCTTCACAATCTTCAGCTTCCTCGTCACCTTCTTGTGACACGATCTGATGCTTCTGAACATGGAAGAGTACTTGTCGTGGATCTGCCTGAAGTTGCTTCGCGAGATGCAGAAAGGGTTGAGTGCAAGGGGAGCACTTGCGGCACTGGTGCTGGCCGTGCCATCTTCTGACATGCTTGCAAGGAAGCTGTCCATTGATTGGTAGTTGCTTTGGGCCGTCTTGATGTTCCTGAGCAGCTCAACGCACATCTCCGAGGCCTCGGCGCTGGCGTCGAAGTAACCCGCCATTGCAAGCTCAATATCTGAAGAAGTCCTTGGGTGCATCGTCAAGTCCCAAAGCGCCGGAGTGATAAGCTCCTGCTCGGTCTTAAGAAACGCCTCAATTTCTTCCGCACACCATTGTTTCTTTGATAGGAAGCGCGCATTGGATTGCAAGCGCAGGGTGGTCTTGTACTCTTGCTCTATGTCCAGGGCTGCTTCCTGTGAGTGTATCGACATCGTCTCTATATCCCTTCTCCAATTGTGAATCACACAATTCAATAAGCCCTTGATCCTGTGCCAGCACTGTTTTTGCCTGCCGTAGCTTGGAATGAACCCCACATCACCGGCCGAGGCTTTATATACAATCTTGCATTTTGCCCTGTGGTACTAGCCTCCAAAAATCTTGCCCAAACTTGTGCAACTCAGGCTCGCGTTAGTTCTTCCCTGACCAAACCAACCCCCGCACTCCACGCCGGCGCGTGGGACGACGTGGGTCTATCTTCAGCTCTGTCCGTTTCCCGGCCGCTCGTTGGATTGTGTGCGGACTTTGTTTTCTTGGTGGTTGCTGTTGTGGTTCAGAAAGCGAGTTTTTGCAATAGTTCAGGGGGTTCAGGTGCCCAAATTTCTAGAAACAGCTTCCCTACTGATGGATGTGTCCTCTCCAAATAACTTGTTGCAATATCAATTTACTACCTCCGTCCCAAAATATAAGCATTTGTTGACTCCAAATAACTTGTTGCAATATCAATTTAGGTAAGTGGATATACCCGGGCCTTGCTGAGTGGAAACAAATGATTAAAAAAAAAAGAGATCCAACCTAGGAGGTGCTAGGCTGTTTTTCATTAAAAAGAAAAAATAACAAACAAATAGGCACCTAAATTCAAAAGTATGGGGACTTGAACCTAGGTGGCTAGGGTGCATACCAACAACCCCCACCACATAACCAAGACAAGTTCAGCTTACTAAATGATAAAATGACGGATCGCATTTTTTTACATTGAAGAAAGATGGATCACATGTTCATAAGAACTCTCACTCTATCTTCGCAAAAAAAAAAAAGAACTCTCACTCAAGGACTAAATAAAATTCACATGGAAAATTTAAAGCAAAAAAGCCATACAGACCAGCTAAAGGTAGTATTTATCGTTGCGAGTGGGAAAGCATTTAAGTTTTTGAATTTTTTTTTACTCCACAGGAAATTGAGAAAGAGCAGATCAAATATTAGTTCATAAGACAATTTTAATTTATTTTTCAAGAAGTGGAAAAATGAAAAAAAAAACTACAATATCTGCCATCGGCCAGATGTATCGGTACTATAATATATAGGTGTCAAATTACTATTGATAAAAAGTGCAGAATTGGTTGCTTTGGCCATGGTTGCCAATAGTCTAATTAGCTTTGGAATTCGAATATAAAAATGGATCATTTGGCCAGTTACTCGAAGTTAAAAAGATGACCATTTTCTTTGGCGAGGGATTCAAAAGTGAGTTATGATCGAGGGAGAAACCCATAAAAGAACGAAATGTTTCACATGAACCCCGAGTAGAATAAAGTGGCGAACTGAAGATTCCAATCTATATAGGCCCCTACTTGTTTGTTGCAAGTTGCAACCTACTAGTAGATTCCATATTTTGAGTTTCTGGTACCTCGGGTGGCATTTTGCCGCAACTGATATGCACTGCTCTTGCTTGCACAGTGAGAGGAGCATCTCTTGCTGATAGCACAAACGAACAAAGAGTCCCCCAACAGAAAGCTTGTAGCTGTGTAATCTTGTAATTTAATGCATGACATCACATATCTACAATATTGAATTGAACACACCTTTTGAGCACATGTACAATATGAAAAGTAGAATTATGTGATCTGCAAGTGTGCATCACATGTGTTATTACAAGCCTTATTGTAGGTGTTTTCCTTTCACTCGCGTGGTCCTTGCCTTCCTTGTGCGTCTTTAGGTCACCGCAATTGAACCACATTGTGTCCGACAGCCTGGGAGATATGAACCTATAGAAGATCCAGTCCCGGAACAACTTGACCAGGTACTTAGACATGCCAATGACATTGGTCCCACCTTGTTGCACCCATCCTGACAAGTAGGCCCCAGCAACCATCCAAGAGACTCGTCACCGCCGCTCTGCAACATACGAGGCCACGCCCTCTGCAAGTGTGGCTGAACGAGACAAGGCGCGAGCTAGAACGATAGCATCTTCCAAATGCAGCGCACCCACCTTGTGCCATGTCAGGTGTCATAGGGTGAAATGCGTCGCCGGCCACAGTTACAGTCTCACGAGCAGCTCTGCCTGTGAGAAGGGACCATGGGTTCCGATATAATAATGGGGCCCATGAGAGAGGTTGTTGAGGTCCGAGTGGCGAACCACGTCTAGGAATTCCACGGGCATGTGGCTAGCAAGAATATCCTTGACCTCGTGCAAAATCTTTGTGGGGTCTCCTGCTGCTTCTTTCTCTGTAAATTTATTTTTGGCAAGAGTTAAATTTTTCAGTAAGAAAAGATCGCCAACGGAAGTTGTTTAAATATTTCAGTATATCTGGTTTTCGTTATGAATTTTTCAATCAAACTTGATTACTTGTTTTATTTTTTATATATAAGAGCAAAAGAGAATATAACCCCTATTGACCTATGGAAGCGTTTCTGTTTTCGTTTTTTACTAGAGGCTAGTGCAAAGTTTCTGGAACAAAATGGCCAACGCAAAGGTACGGCAACGGCATGTGAAGTGAGTTTGTGCGCGGTAGACTTACCTGCAGGGACCGTGGTGTTGACGAGGTACCAGTAGACATCGGTGTCGTTGATGGGCACCATGCCCGCCCTGAGACCCTCCGAGAGGAACTGCCGGAGCTCCTGCTTCAGGCTGTGCCCACCGGGGAACACGGAGAGCCCACGGACGGAGGACCGGCCAGAGCTCGCGGGCTCTGACATGCCAAGCCACCGCGCCACCACCGGCCGTCGCACCCGATCAGGACCTGGCAAAGTTCACACGAAAAAACAAGCACACTAATGACACAAGCTGCAAGTCTGGCACGGCAAGAATATTATAGCGATTATACTTTGTTTCAGGTGACTGAAATCTGGCTTTGTTTCAGTCGACGTGTGCTCCGTCTGATCGTGACGCGACTCGTGCATCTGATCAAACCCCGATTATACTTTTTGTTTTGCTTTCGGGCCCGCTAAAGTTAAATGGATCTGGACCCGCACCCGTTAGTTGCGCTCTGTTTTGCATCGGGCACCCAACATTTCTCTTTTTTAGAAACGGCACCCAACATTTCTGGTCGAGCTCGTTACCGAGAGAGGGGATAGGGATGCGGAGGGTTCCCGACGGCGATTCGCTGGCGACGCTGCGCGGCGGCGAGGATTCTGTGCTTCCTCTGCTAGTGATCTTCCTCCTGCTACTGTCTCGGCTCCCCACTCCCTCCTACTGCCTCGGCTTCCCCTCCCTGCTGCTAGTGTCTCGGTTTCCCCTTCCTCCTGCAGCGCTTCGCGTCGTTGGATCGCTTTAGGTAATCTCGCTAGTTGTTGTTCCCAGAACTTCATAGTGGATTTGTTCGATTCTTCTTCTATTTATGGCAGCTCTAATATGCTAGCGATTAGATTCGATGGTGCTGAACCTCGTTTGTTATTTGTTAGTACTGTTCATTTCGTTCCCCGCGTTATATTGAGAAATTACTTGATTTTCTTGCAGATTGTTCTACAAATTGGTTGTTGATCTCAATGAATCTGTTCACAGTGTATTAGGTTTGTTACAAATTTGGTGTCAGAAGGATTAATGCCCTGCATCTGAACCAAACTTGTTAGGGTTTAACTAACAGATCCTAAATTGAAACTATTGTGCAGTTTGTATAAGCCTTTATTTTCAGATAGTGGATAACATGGTTCAAATATGTGATATTAAGAGCAATTATCAGTTTTGGTGGGTCCCTAAATTTTTAGTCATCTACTTAGTCAATGATTTTTCAGATGTTAGAGAATTATCAGATAGGGTTGTTGTTCTTATGCATGCATTACATGTGAAAAGCTTATTTTTGCTTCTAGGAGACATATCCATATTCATGTACCCGTAACATCTAATAGCAATGAAGCCACCTCTGAGAAGGCTGCATTTGATATGTTATGTGTTGCGTGTCTGATCTGTTGATAAAATGGCTGTTTCGTTTCTTGTACGTAACCATTGGTTTGGGACACACCAGCTGCCAAGTTTTTCACCTTGCTGTTTTTGTTCTTCTGTATCTCATATATGTTTTTAGGCTTACCATTTTTTTTCCTAGCACAACCCATCCTTGCTATTTTAGCTGTTGTCTCTGCCAATCTACCATGTTGCTTTTCACTAGATTGGCCTTTGTGACAAATATATTGTATACCCAATCTTAAGCAGTGTGGGCAGGGCAGCAGCAGTCATTATCATAGCTCCAGTACCTGCTATGATGTGTTAATTTTTTAAAAAATATATTTGTTTCATATTAAAATATTTTATTAGTAACAATTAAAAGACCAATGATTTATTAGTACCATTGTAACTTATGATCCATAAATTTACAGTTTTGTGTACCCATAATTGCACTGATTCTTGGCTGCAAAAATAATAACAATAATATGCAATTGACTATTAATTGTAGTAATATTTACTTTGAACTTGTTTTCAGATCACAGAAATATGGCTGACTCTAATGAAGAGCTTTTAGATAATTAATGTGTTCATGGTAACGAGGATAATGAATTTGAGCTCAATTCTGAAGATGGCAATATAGGGGTTGGTGGCAATCGCCATGTAAGTTTCCATTTTGATTTTTATAAATTCTATGCAGTTTACATATATTACCAGTTATTTAATTTTTTGTTTCCTTCAGGACGTTCACTGTAGGGTGTTTCCTTCTTCCCTAACTTTATTTTGTATAGAGAAACTTAAATCTGTTGTTGCTTGTGATGTCCCATAATCAGTGAAACTTGCTTGTTCAATTGAAATAGTTTGCTGAATATACAGTGCACTATTCTTCAGGTACTGTTGACGGCCCTTAAGTACCACTTTTAACCATCAATTACCTGCATAAAAGAAATAAAATGAACACCAAACATAGTGGTAGGAGTTTATTACTAACGATTTCCACGAGTGTTGGTGAATTTGTGAGTGCAGGTACATTTCATATCAAAAGGGGGGAATTCACATCAAGAAGGCCACAACACATCACTCCGAGAAAATCAGCACAGGCAGCCCAACAAGATATGGATCAAAAGTCATACAAAACTCAACCTCAACCAACTTGGGCCAATGCACGAAGATCATTGAACAAGACATCAAGGAGGACCCCTCGGCCAAAGCCCAAGGCCAAATGGGCCAAGGGGGGGTTGGCCGACCTGCTACAGTGGCCAATCTGGCCCATCTTTCTCTGGCTGGTCGCCACCGCCTTCCTGATGTCGGTTCTGCCTGCATTGAATGCGTTGAGGCGGTGCATTGAGGCGGTGGAGGCCCCCAAACCGACCTACTCAAGACTATAAATAGAGGGGTACCCCCTCCCCTCAAGGACAGACAAGAAGGAGAGCCTCATTCCACTCCCAAGGGCTTAGAGCCCCTTGTACACTAGTAGAGTAGGGAGAGAGTAGGGTAGGAGAGAAGGGTAGTCCTTCCCTTGTGAGGACTTAGCCCAAATCTTGTATCTTGGAGGATACTTATTTATAGTGGATTGTTCTTCGTTCGTTCATCGTTCGTTCGTCGTTCGTTCATCGTTCGTTCGTCGTTCATCTTCATTACAAGTAAGTACTCTCGATCTTCTATTGGATTGCATATTTCTATTCTAATATAAGTTCTTCCTTTACTTGCTTGCATGATCATCGTTCTATTTAAGTAAGCATTTAGAGGCGGAATTTATCTTTAGTCTTGTGAACTAGAATAGGTCTGGCAGTGAGGACTTGATTGACTTGTTGTCACGTGACCTTGGGACTGGCATAGGGACTTAATAGCCCTAGTGTCACATGTCCTAGGAGAGAGTCGCCGGTAGGTGGTGACAGCCCTGCTTGCTTAATCCTCTCTGTTCTAGGGAATTGACTGCTGGGAATCAGTCTGGCAGCGAGGTCTTAATTGCCTTGTTGTCACGTGACCCTAGGACTGGCCTAGGGACTTAATAGCCCTAGTGTCACGTGTCCTAGTAGGGGGGTTTGCCGGTAGGTGGTGACAGCCCTGCTGTGTTTACTCTTCCTTGTTCCAGATAGAACTTCATCCATAGGAATCCTCTCTACCCATATCTACCATCCTTCCTCGTGTCCTTGGACCAGCTAGACTAGTAGATAATTCCACTCCGTTCCCTTGGGATAATATAAATAACGATACCCTTGAATACTCGCGGGTGAAGTGCTACAACGGTATTCTCCGTACGCTTGCGGATTTATCTGTGACGTTAAGAAATACCAACAAGCATTTCTGACGCCGTTGCCGGGGAACGGTAGTTGCTTTTTGTCTTCGAACCTAGTTGGTCCTCGTATTGTATCCCTTTTATTTATCTTTCTTTTTATTTCTTTTATTTCTTATCCATCATCAATCTTTTACCATCCATCATTGCTATCCCTTCCTTGAAAAATACGAAAAACATTTATCATGGAGCCAGAACCTACAATCCAATCCTTCTCTGCTCCAAGGGGAATGTCATTTGAGCCACCACCATCCTCCAAACCCATTTCCACATCCGGCTATATGATCCACCCCACTTTTATAACCATGGTCAGAAACCGACCCTTCTCTGGAACTGACCAAGAAAATCCATATCACCATCTGCGAGAGTTCGAGCAAGTGTGTTCATGCGTCGTGATCCAAGGCATGGCACAAGAAACCGTGAAATGGAAGTTGTTTCCTTTCTCCCTTCATGAGAGAGCGGAACAATGGTACACGATTGTCGTCAGAAACATGAATGGGGACTGGGAAAAACTCCGAGATAAATTTTGCTCAGTCTTCTTTCCCTTATCCTGAATCGTTGCTCTCCGGCTAGAAATCATGAATTTCTCGTAGAATGAGAAGGAGTCCATAGGTGCAGCCTGGGTTAGGTTTTCCTTGCTAACTCTTACTGGCCCAGACTTGTCTATCCCCGATCCTATGCTATTGCAATATTTCTACATGGGTTTAGACAAGAAATCCGCCCTATATCTTGACATCGCCGCTGGAGGCTCCTTTGCTTCTAAAACACCGACCGAAGGAAGAAACATCTTGGATCAGATCACAGAAAATAATTCCTTCGTCAGTCTTCTTAGTGAATCCCTCCAAGAGAAAGTCGTGTCAAGCATCGAGGAACCCTCAACATCCGAATCCATCCCCTCTTTGTCCACATCCCATGTTACGCCTGTTGAGTTCCCATATGAGTTTGAGGAAGAAATTATTGAAGACTATGGAAAAACCTCGAACGACATATGGGATAAGATGCCTCCTACTCCTCCCAATCCTCTAAAAGAACCATTTCTCAAGGAGGACATGAAGGAAATTCTTGAGAATGCCCCTTTCACCAGCACGAGCTATCAAAATCCTTCGGCAAAACCTCATCTTGATCATGAACCATTTGAGCAAGTGATGTTTGTATCCCCATTCGCATCTTTGGATCTTGCTCTACATAAGGATGAGAGGTTTTCCACCCAAGATGAGGATAGAAAAGAAGAAACATTCCTAGCCCAACAATCCTCATCACCATCGCTCTATCTTGAGCCTCTTCCCTCTAGCCCTCCGTGCACCATTCTTATTGGTGATCAAGAACCTCTTAAGAAGGAAAACTCTGGGGCTATGGACTTCCTCGAGGCATCAACTCTGGAGGAACTTGATCCTTTGCATGAGCATGAAAGTTTCTTCCTTGAAAACCCACAAGAAACATGCTCATTTGATAGTTCTCTTGAGTCATCGCCCGTTAAACATGATCCTAAGCATGAGCTTGAGAACTTTTTTTTTGAACACCCACAAGAAACATGCTCATGCCATGAATCTCTAGAGCCCACGCCCCTCAATGCCAAAACCCCACATGAGGCCTACAACCACCTTGTTTATCTCTTTTGTTACTCATTCTTTAGGTTGGTTGTAGATGCTTTCGTTTATCACAAATATTGCAAATCTCGTGGTTGCATATTGGCATTAACTTTGCAGGGATTAGAATGGAGGAAAGTCTTGCTCATCGGACTTAAAATGATGATGCCCTTGCCGACAGGATAATCGGTAGTTATCTCATATTTGCTTCTCTCATATTTACATTCTTTTGCATATTTGATTTCTCCATCAACATGCATATTTGGATTTTTCTACAAAGTTGCATTTGCATTCTTGCATGTTTGAATCGTCCCAACATTTGTTTGGGATTGTTCAAACCACCTGCCATTTGCAAAAAAAAAAAAAAAAAAAAAATATTCTATTTTGTGAAAATGAATTTGAGACAAACTTCTGTTGGAAAATGTTTTGAGCAAAATTTTGGAGGGGTTTTGGCACAACTCCCATTGACTTCTTATCACATAGCCATTGGGGAGTTGTGTGCCAAGTTGGACTTCATCTTTTTGAAGGAAGAGTGCTTGAATCTTCAGCTCCATTTCTCGTTTTACTTAAGCACCTTCTCAACAAAATTTTTGCTCACATTTCTCCATGTTTTCATTGCATTTGTCTCAAGTTCAAGAAAATGTTTTTCCCTTTTTTTTTCTTTTGATTTTATTTGCATTCTTTTGTTGCGATCAAGAAGCTTTGCAGCAACCGACGGGTGATCCACATTTTTTTACACTAACATAACCCGTTCTCGAGTTTGCTCTTGTGTTTTCGCTCTTATGTGCAGCCATGAAAAGGGCCGACAAGCGACTCAACAACGCGTTGAAGAAAGACGACATACCAACATCATGCCACGCTGCACAAAGCCCGATCAATATCATGGGGATCGACACCAATCAAGGACTACGGGCAAAGAACAAGTGTGGGAGGATCCCTCCTCCACTAAGGTAACTTGTATCGCAACTTGTACCCTTTTGCTTTCGCCTTACATGATAAAAACATAAACTTGAAAAAAAAATAGTTTGAATAAACTAGGCGTTTTTATTTCCCTTTCCAACATATCATGCGCCTTGAGTTATTTTACTAAATTCAATAAATTTAGGCTCCCCGGTCTTTTACCCCGGTAGAGTCCTTTTGTTTCCACATATATTTTGAATAAATAAGCCAGGTATAAGAACAAGTGTGGGGGAGATCTCTTGGTCCTTCATCAAGCACACATTAGAGATCTCCCACCAACATGATGCACAACGTCGTACCAATCAAAAGGCAAAGGAGTGGAGCCATCGGGCACAAGAAAACAAAGTTCAATCCTATGAACCCTCTTGGTCTCCACTTCATCTAATTCGACGGTTTGCGCATCCTATACCCTACTCTCCAATTCTTGAGTTAAAATAAATTTCTTGCTTCAATCACTGAAATTTAACTCAATGACAAAACAAATTTTTTATCCCTCAACAAACATGCATGCTTCTGTTTGGTTGGCCTGCATATTCTTTATTCCTCGCTTTGCACACCTGTTGCTTGTGAACACCATTATCATAGGAACCCATGTTTATTTAAGTTGTTGGCGAGTGTGATATGGTTGGATGATAGGAATCTTGCTTCTTCTGCAAAGAGTGCTTGGGATTTTTATCTTGAAAAAAAAATTAAAATCAATAGCTTTGCACTCCTCAATGGTCTTATATTCCTACCAGAGCCAAATAATGATCCCATTGAAAACCCCTACAAAATACTGCTTGTTATTGCTTTGAGCTTTGTCAAATTATGTGACCCTTGTGAGATTCTTGTCATACTTTCCTGGTCAAGATCACGTACACATACACCACTACCACTACAAAACATGCTAATTTCTACACTGGAAGTTAGCAACATCCTTTCCATTCATCCATCCACCTAAATAAAATACTCCTTCATCTTTTGTTGATATCTCTCTTCAAATACTCTTGCAAAAGAGGCATGGCTATCGAAAAAAAAAGAGAGAGAGAAAGAGTTCAAGAAAAAAGAAAGAAAGAAAGAAAGAAAGAAAGAAAGTGTTAGTGCTCAAAAGCATGAAAAAAAAAGAGAGAGAAGAAAGAAAAGAAGCGATAGCCATGTTCTCAAACAAAATTCAAGCACGAGAGAGATATCATCACATCAAGGAGTATCCATCTCATTCCATCTTCCACACACATATCCACACACATGCACATTCTTGATCAGATTGTATGGCTTGTTTTCTCTTTCTGATCCACTCTTTGACTTCGCAATATAAGTGATGCAAGTATGCTCCTTTTCATCCCTACCAAGCTCCACATAAAGCCTTACATAGAAGTAGGATGAAAGGAGGCAAACACATTGCCTTGGTGAGGAATCATACACATTGAGCGAATTGAGAGAATCATTTGAGGAGTACAAGCTATGCTTTGACTTTGAAAATCTTTCAAAAACCCAAGTTACTCAGCAGAGGGGTATTGATGACTTGAATCAAGATCGTTCCATTCCTCAACCGCCCAAGATAGCATGTTAGCCACTTCAAAGTTCACAGGTGCAGGTATGGCTTGGAATAACTTGTATGCTAGCATCATACAATAGGAAGTCATGCTTTATCTTAATCTTCCACCTTCACTCGAGGACGAGCAAAGGCTCAAGTGTGGGGGTGTTGTTGACGGCCCTTAAGTACCACTTTTGACCATCAATTACCTGCATAAAAGAAATAAAATGAACACCAAACATAGTGGTAGGAGTTTATTACTAACGATTTCCACGAGTGTTGGTGAATTTGTGAGTGCAGGTACATTTCATATCAAAAGGGGGGAATTCACATCAAGAAGGCCACAACACATCACTCCGAGAAAATCAGCACAAGCAGCCCAACAAGATATGGATCAAAAGTCATACAAAACTCAACCTCAACCAACTTGGGCCAATGCACGAAGATCATTGAACAAGACATCAAGGAGGACCCCTCGGCCAAAGCCCAAGGCCAAATGGGCCAAGGGGGGGTCGGCCGACCTGCTACAGTGAGGTCGGCCGACCTGCTACAGTGGCCAATCTGGCCCATCTTTCTCTGGCTGGTCGCCACCGCCTTCCTGATGTCGGTTCTGCCTGCATTGAATGCGTTGAGGCGGTGCATTGAGGCGGTGGAGGCCCCCAAACCGACCTACTCAAGACTATAAATAGAGGGGTACCCCCTCCCCTCAAGGACAAACAAGAAGGAGAGCCTCATTCCACTCCCAAGGGCCTAGAGCCCCTTGTACACTAGTAGAGTAGGGAGAGAGTAGGGTAGGAGAGAAGGGTAGTCCTTCCCTTGTGAGGACTTAGCCCAAATCTTGTATCTTGGAGGATACTTATTTATAGTGGATTGTTCTTCGTTCGTTCATCGTTCGTTCGTCGTTCATCTTCATTACAAGTAAGTACTCTCGATCTTCTATTGGATTGCATATTTCTATTCTAATATAAGTTCTTCCTTTACTTGCTTGCATGATCATCGTTCTATTTAAGTAAGCATTTAGAGGCGGAATTTATCTTTAGTCTTGTGAACTAGAATAGGTCTGGCAGTGAGGACTTGATTGACTTGTTGTCACGTGACCTTGGGACTGGCATAGGGACTTAATAGCCCTAGTGTCACATGTCCTAGGAGAGAGTCGCCGGTAGGTGGTGACAGCCCTGCTTGCTTAATCCTCTCTGTTCTAGGGAATTGACTGCTGGGAATCGGTCTGGCAGCGAGGTCTTAATTGCCTTGTTGTCACGTGACCCTAGGACTGGCCTAGGGACTTAATAGCCCTAGTGTCACGTGTCCTAGTAGGGGGGTTTGCCGGTAGGTGGTGACAGCCCTGCTGTGTTTACTCTTCCTTGTTCCAGATAGAACTTCATCCATAGGAATCCTCTCTACCCATATCTACCATCCTTCCTCGTGTCCTTGGACCAGCTAGACTAGTAGATAATTCCACTCCGTTCCCTTGGGATAATATAAATAACGATACCCTTGAATACTCGCGGGTGAAGTGCTACAACGGTATTCTCCGTACGCTTGCGGATTTATCTGTGACGTTAAGAAATACCAACAGGTACTCAGGTTGTGTATGGAGGATATCATCAGATCTTCTGGTAGAGATATCAAAGTCTTCTTCTGTTTGCTCCAGGTACTGCTCCAGGTACTGACCTTTCTAGTGTTGATTATCCTCAAATCTGCTTTGTACAGGGATACATGCTTGTTTCCTGTTCAAAAGTGAACAAACATTTTTTATTATGTGATGAAGTGAACAAGTTTTTTTTATTTCTGTTTGTTCAGCTAAAATGCCAGTGCATATAGGACTTAATCTCACCTCATAACTTGATTATAGTGGCTGCATGTATGACACCATCATAGGCATAGTAAATTCATCAGTTGGAGATTTATTTGTCATTTGTTCCATCAGAGCGGTATAAGTTGTTCCTCCATGTGATCCATGTTTTCAAGTCGTCTAGTGGATCCTAGTCGCCATGGGACCGATCAGGCTGACTAATTGTGATTAATCGTAATTAGTCGGCCGGTTGTAGTAGCAGACCCTAGTCTCCATGTATTCACCTTCTGGAACGCTCTGTTCATTTTTCTTTTTAAAAAATTAATGCTTACAGAAATGATTCATACTAATTGCACATAATATAAAGTGTGTAATTATCTGAAACAAAAATTGCAATTCCAAAGTGTTTGAGAATTACCTCTGAAGTAGTTAGAAATCTTGGAATCATTCCTGTACCTCTGAGTATTAGTATGAATTTGCATTGTACTATCTGCTGTACTCTGGATCAGCAGTGAATGTCAATGACATTGATATCTCTGTTTTTTTGCCCTAACTATGGAAGAGACTACCTCTCTCTCTATATAAAATTATTTGAGTAATAAGGCAGTTACCTGTTTGGGTAGCTGTTGTAATATTGAGAAATCCAAATTGTTGTGCTCATAATATAATCTTGCTTCTGCAGTTACATCTTTCACGCAATAATCCTTGACCTTGATTGTTGTATCTTGAGCTTGACTTCCTTGACTTCTTGTTCAACATATTGTATCTATAAAACAGTTAAAAAAAACCATATGGGTCAATTGTTTGAAAGATAGATATCTGATTTAATATACCTTATTATGATAATCCTTTGTAGCGGTGTCTTGAGATTCAGTGAAAACAAAGTTCGGGTCCATTATCTGCACAATAAAATCCATATTTATGAATCAGCATTCTATGGTCTGATATTGTATATTTTAGAGTAACACCACTAATTTGTATTTTGTCTAGGCAGTCAGCATATACAAGCTTTAGGATTGGGCTTAGTTAGTTACTGTCATAGCTAGTTGTTGTCAACTTTGTTATCATGTATCCTTACGCATAAAGCCTGCATGTAGCCATCTAGCCTATATAGGCTGCTGTATATTGTCAGGTAGGTAAGCAAGAAGGAACCATATTGTATCCTATACAACATTGTTTCAACAAAAATGTCGATGAGCCACTCTACTCTTACTATCATATTTTATCCAAGCCAATTCACAACATAATTAAATTAAATGATATTTGCTACTGAGCTGCAGATCATGACATAGTCGGTTGCCATAGCAGTCCTATTATACAGTGCATCATGGGCCCAAAATCATGCAGCACTAAACCTAAAATGAATCCTCTAACCTGACCACGGTAGACACTGAAATTAAAACTCACCAATACAGATCAAAATCTAAAAGTAATGTAGTCAGATTAATATCACTGTCATTTGTAATATGTTATTATTCCTTTACAGGGCACTTAAAGCTCAGATCTAGTCAAAAACGTGCACTCGGCATCATCTACGAGCAAGGTATAGTAATTGCAGTTTGATGAACTAGTAGTTGTGTTTGAGTTACTGGTAATTGCAAACATTGGCCATGCAATTTTGAAACTCATGAAATGCAATTTTCATTATATTCAGATCAATTCAAGATAATATACAAAGGAGCTAACAATAATGATGTGAGTTCATATCAGAGAGGGACGTTAATACCACGTGGACATTCTTTTTTAAAAGGTGAATTGATAGTTATATTACTGTGCATGCAGCATGAATCAATACTAATTGCATTTAAAGATGTGTTTCTGTCACTGCATTTATTTTGTTTTATTGTCAGATATTATGTGTTATGTGACCAAGCAAAAAGAAAAACATGTCATTGCCCAGTCTATAACAAATAAATATCTTGGTTAGTGTGAAATGTTGATTGTCTCAGTCTTGTAACCTGTTAATTGTCAGGGTTCATGTGTTATGTTTCTAAAGCTATGAGGAAAAAATGTGATTTGCTTAATTATAAAATACATATTATTTGCCTAACTGTAGTCATAGTCATGTCAGCTGTTAATTGTCAGGGATTATGTGTTATGTCGCCCAAACTCTTAAGGAAATGCCATTTTCAATCATGTACCCTGTTAGTTTTCTAGGATTATGTGTTATATTACGAAAGCTATGAGGAACACATGTTTATGTCTTGACTATGGAAAAGAATTTCTCTGGACTAAGATTATTCAGTTATGGCTGTTAATAGAAGAGTCAAGAAGCAATTCATATTTTATCTAATATATGCAGGAATGTATATTGGCAGTTCATCAAGCAGCAGTTCAACTAAAGGAACAGATCATGTCAAACATCACGTCAAAATATAGTAGTTCATCACAAAGACCTATTCATAGACTTGATCTCACAGACTAGTTTATCTAGAAGAATTCATGTTATGGAGCACTTTGTCTGGTGGATCTGTTGATGAAATTAGGTATTTACAGGGACAAACCTGCTCTGCTTATATCGCTAGTAAGGTTTTTTTTTTTTTTTTTGTTATTTGTGATGTTCTATCCTTAACGACCTGCTTTTCTTTTTGACGACCCGGTGTCGTAGTTTTGGCCCAGTACACAGAAGGCCCTAGACGCACAGGGCCAGCAGTTAACAAAAGGCTCCTTTTATAGCTACCGGGTTCTAACGTGCATGGCTCGCCCGTTAGCATGACTTTATATCTTATTGGAGTCTTTGTGCAGGCCCGATTAATTTCACAGATACATACTCCAGCCGAACTTACAAAAAAACAAGTTGATCGTTGGATCTCAATCAGATGGATGTGCTCATCGACTGAAAGGACCCCTAGTTTTCAGTCGCTTGAAAATAAGACGGGCCCATATTATAGCATGCACGTCGTGTTCGTGAATCGTGAGTACCTTGGCTCGGATCGCCGTGCCGTCGTCCAATCGCACGACGACAGTTTCGGAGGAGTCGCCGCCGGCAGCCAGTTCGGTGTCGATGGAGACGAGCTTGGACGAGAAGCGGATGGTGCCCGGCGGCAGCTCCTCCGCGAGCGCCTGCAGCAGCGCCTTTCTGTCCATCGGCCTCAGTTTGACTTCTTCAGAGCTACTTTTTTCAGTCCAGTGGAACCAACAATCAGATTGATCGATGTACCAGTTCATATATGGATCTCAGTCTTACAGTTTGGAAACAAAATCAGCACTCAATTTGCTACGAACTTCATGATCTACGCGACTCGCTCCAGACTCCAGCCGAAGAAGCAAAGAGCCGAAAAATGCCAGGAAGTATTAGTAGGGACCGATGCACTGACCTGGCTTTGTTGCCGGCGAAGCGAAACTCCTGCGTCGCCCCGGTCTCAAGATTGGTCACCCTGGATCTGCACGCAGCGACGGATTTCAGATCATCATCAGCCGTGAAGAAGCAAGTGAATCGAAGCAGCCAGGGCGACGATGCACGTTTCGTAGGCGCCGTAGCGGGAGGTGAGCTTGTGCGCGACGCCCAGAGCTCGGAGCGCGAACCAGCCATTGGGGAAGATGGTGATCGCGGCGCCCGTGTCGCGCAGATCCGCGTGCCGCTCCAGCACCACGACGTCGCGCGCCGCGCCAGCCCGGCGGATCGCCAGCGCCGTCGCGAGTCCCGCGATGCCACCGCCGGCGATGACGACGTCGGCGTCGACGCTGCCCGGGGCTACCGCCGCCGCTCCGGGCGCCTCGCCGGCCATCGTTGGCTTGTCAGGCCAGTACCTGGCCAGGTACCTGGTGGATCCAGCAGGCGAATTATTTTCACGGCACCCCATACATCGTTGTGCGTTCCAGATCTTTGAGCACGGCGGCAAGTGAGCGTAAACAATTCTTTATATATGCAATTTGGAGATAAACTAATGATAAGGGGGAATAAAAAGACTCTTTGAAGTTGATCGTCTCGTAGCTCCAAAAAAAAAAAAGGAGAAAGCACAAGCTGATTTTTTTTTAGTGCCATCAACAAGTCGGTCAAAAATGCAATGTCAACTGTGTTTCATCAAACAAAGCTGTGACTGTGCTCGAGATAAGATGCAGAAAACATGTATACACACGGTCCTCTCCATTGTCTGATCTGCTTGCGTGAGCGCGTAGCTCACTACAGGAAACCGGTAGTTTGCCAGGTGCCAGGGGCTTTGCCGAGAGCAATCCCACGGGTACTCGGCAAAACCACGGTTTGATGAGAGCCGCGCTCGGCAAACTCGTGGCACTCAGCCACACAATGTTTGCCGAGCGCCAACTCTCGGCAAAAAAAAAAAAACACTCGGCAAAAAAAATTATTTTGCCAAGAGCCAGCAACAGAACACTCGGCAAAAATCCAGACGGCTCTTGGCAAAAGCCAGTCTCTCGGTAAAATTGGACGGCCGTTCAAAATTCACGACGGCGTCAGGATTGTGGGCCCGGGTTCTGATTTTGCCGAGAGCAATGAAGGGATACTCGGCAAACTTTTTAATTTTTGCCGAGTGTTCAAGGCAGGGCTCTTGGCAAACCAGGCACTAGGCAAAATATTTTAGCTTTTGCCGAGTGTGATATGGGCTTTGCCGAGTGTCTGAGGCACTCGGCAAATTGGGGGTTTCCCGTAGTGGCTGCATTTCCTGATTTGACTTATACGGTCTTTGCTTCTTCAAAAGAGGCCCGGAAAACCAAATAATTTGGTGCAATATTCAGTGTAGGCAATGAGGATCGGAGCCAAAGCGTTTAGTGGATACTAATTCACGTAACAATAATGCAAAAGAGAAAATTGTAATGGTAGTACACGAACTTGTTGCGAGGTCGGTACAAAATAGTCATGGAACAAGACAGCTGTTCAAATACATCATAAGCTTTTGTTTTCGTGGTGCAAAAACAGCATGCCAGCTAATCCGGGACATGTGGATTTGCCATGGGACATCCGGCGTGGACAATCTGCATGCGATGCGTTACTCCATCTCTGTATCCCCTAATCTCTTCACTGTGGCAAACGCTCCGGACGGCCATCGTGAGGATGCTAAAATCGTGAGAGCATTTCAGACTCAGTTGCCCATAAACTTACAAGATGGGCAATTCAGTATGGTACGTAGTAGTAGAGTTTTTTTTATTAGTGTTCCAAAGTGTGTGTCTTCTTTAGTTGGTTCAGAGAGTGTTGAACCTTTTATGTGTACTACTCTCATTTGATTTTGAGAAAACAGGGTCGTCACGGGTTCTAGGTTTGGTTTCTGCAGTGCAGATTTATCCACGCTCGACATCCTCGTGGCAGTCCATGTGTCTAGCTTGGTTTAGCCCGCATGGCTAATGCACCATAATACAAGATTTATGATGTATTTGAGCAGTTGTCAAGTTGTATGTCTATTTTGCACCCACCTTGCAAGTTCGTATATTATTAGTGCAATTTACTCTTGAATGCACACCGAAGGGTTAATTATATGTTCATGAGATGAGAAAGCCAGAAAATCAAGGAATTCGGGGCAGCATGATGTACCAACGATTTTCAATTTGGCTGATTCACGTGACAAAGGAACAAACTGATGAATCAAATCTTCATGAGAACTGGTCTCAAAAAAAAAAAAATCTTCATGAGAACTCACTCGGAAGAAATGTCGCCTAGATTGAATAAATTTGACACTAAAAACTTAAGGAAAAGCTATTCAGACTAAAGGTAGAAGTTTGTTCTTGCCAGTGGGAAAAAGTTTTTTTAAAGAACAGCAAGGAACTGGGACAGAGCAGCTGACATTTAAGTGGGCAAAGACTTTTACCGACTTAATGTGGGTCGTTACAAGGCCTTTTAGCAACTGACAGTAAGTTGCTATATCTGTACCATGGTGTAGTGTTAGTTGTGAGCCCGAAGAACTTTGAGAAATTGCTGTCCATATAGGCTTTTACTTTTTTTTTTATTGCAACCCTATTGGTATTCCACCATCTCTTGCTGATAATACATACCAACAAAGAATCCCAAACAGAAAGCTTGCAATTGTAATCTTGTCGTTCAATTCGTGATGTGACATGGATATCTCCTATGCACCAGTGCCAGAAAAACAAAATAACTTTCGAGCACATGTACTCCATGAAAAGTAAAAGAATGGCATGTGCAAGTATGTATCACATGTTTTATTACAAGCCTTAACCATATATCTCATGTAGGAGTCTTTATTCACTCGGTGTTATCCTTGCCTTCCTTTTGTGGCATCAGGTCACCACAGTTGAACCAAATTGTGTCCACGAGCCTAGGGGACACGAATCTATAGAAGATCTTGTCCCGAAACAACTTGACCAGGTACTTAGACATGCCACTGACGTTGGTTCCACCCTGCTGCACCCACCCTGATAGGTAGGCTCCAGCAACCATCCAAGCGACCCGCCACCGCCGCTCCGTCACATATGCTGCAAGGCCCTCAGCAGGTGTCGTTGCCCGTGACAAGGCGCGGGCCAGAATAATAGCATCCTCCAATGCAGAGCACCCACCTTGTGCCATGTCGGGTGTCATGGGGTGGAAGGCGTCGCCAGCCACTGTTACACTCCCATGAGTGGCCCTGCTTGTGAGGAGAGACCATGGATTTCGATATAATAATTGGGCCCATGAGAGGTTGTCAAGATCAGAGTGGCAAACCACGTCTAGGAATTCCGTGGGCATGTGGTTGACAATCATATTAGTGACCCCCTCCAATATCTTTCTGGGATCTCCGGCTGCTTCTTTCTCTGTAAATAGTTGCAAGTATTACATTTTTTTTGTAAGAGAAGATGCTACTGGAAATTGTTTGGATATTTCAATCTTTTTGGTTTCCTTAATGAACCTTTAACAAAATTTATTCTTTTCTGTTTCATACAAGAGTAAAAGAAATTACAATACGATTGGACCTTTGAAAGTGTTCCTGTTATGCTTTAATGACAATTGGACCTTGACCAATGCACTGAGCTCGTAAAGGATAATTGAACACGCGACTAGACCCCTTAGGCCCTGTTTGGATACAAAGTATTTTTGAAGTTTTGTAAGAATACTACGGTTTTGCAAAATACTTTGGTTTTAAGAGGTATGGAGGTGTTTGGATGTAACAAGTTTTGAAGTTTTAAAAATTATGGTATTGCTAAAAGTGCAACCATTTTGGAGTTTTAAAAACTCCACTCATGACCTCTTTTTTCTAAACCATGGTTTTGCTTGGCTCTAGCTTCTAAAACCATGATTTTTTAATACTTCAGTTTTGAAAAACTAGAACACCCAAACAAGGCCTTAGTCGCCCCAAGGGCTACAACTCATGAGCTTTTTTACGGTCTTTGGATAGTAACAATAGAAAGAAGCTCAGGATAGTTAAAATGGTCGTAAGAAAGAAGCCGTACTTGTAAGGCATGTGCAGTATGTGAGCGAGGGGTGGACTTGCCTGCAGGGACGATGTTGTTGACGAGGAACCAGTAGATAACAGTGTCGCTGATGGGCATAATTCCCGCTCTTAGTCCCTCCGAGATGAACTGCCGGAGCCCCCGCTTCACGCCGTGTCCGCCAGGTAACACGGAGAGCCCACGTACGGCAGACCGGCCCGAGGTCACGGGCTCCGACATGCCCAGCCACCGCGCCACCAGCGAGTGCACGCCGTCGCACCCGATCAGGACCTGGCAATGTGCACATGAAAACAAACACAAAACAAGAATCTTATTGCAAGCAAACATGACCGGTCAATATGTGTACCTTGGCTCGGATCACCGTGCCGTCGTCCAACTGCACGGCGACGATCTCGGAGGAATCACCACCGGCCGCTGGTTCGGTGTCGATGGAGACGAGCTTGGACGAGAAGCGGACGGTGCCAGGCGGCAGCTCCTCCGCGAGCGCCTGCAATAACGCCTTTCTGTCTAACGGCCTCACTTTCACTTCTTCAGAGCTTTTTTGTTACCAGTCCAGTGGAACAATCAGATGGATGTATCAGTTTAAATATGGTTCAAACCGAAATAGGTACACAATGCATGTACTGACCAGGTTTTGTTGCCGGCGAAGCGAAACACCTGCGTCGACCCGGTCTCCAGATTGGTCACCTTCGATCTGCACGCAGCGACATAATGCAGCAGATCAGTTGGGAAAAAGCACAATGGCGAATAATCTTAGATGTGGGCCGGGGCCCGACGACACGGCGACGCACGTACGTTTCGTAGGCGCCGTAGCGAGAGGTGAGCTTGTGCGCGACGCCGAGCGCGTGGAGCGCGAACCAGCCGTTGGGGAAGATGGTGAGCGCGGCGCCCGTGTCGCGCAGCTCCTCGTGCCGCTCCAGCACCACGACGTCGCGCGCCGCGCCCGCCCGCCGCAGCGCCAGCGCCGTCGCGAGCCCCGCGATGCCGCCGCCCGCGATCACGACCTCCGCGTCCACGCCGCCGCCGGCCATCGGTCGCGCGTCACGTCGGTGGCTTGCTGGGCAGCTGGTGGATCAGGCAACAGGCGAGCTACGCTCACTGTAGCAGAAATGGCACGCTACTCCCTGCATCGATCGATGTGGATGCTAGATCTTTGAGGTCGATCGGCGGCAAGTGGACGTAAACAACAAACCAAATGCTAAAAGGGTAAATGGAAAAGACTCTATTGCCTGTGATCGCCTGATAGTTGGCAGAAACAACACAAGGACTGATACATTTTGTTGTTAATATATGCAATGTCAACTGTTTCATCAGCCAAAGCTGTTGCCATGACGTGATAGCGATAAGATGCCAGCAACTCGACGGTTGCGTCCAGGACCTCACGATTTTGTGGATGTCCTCTCTTGAATGAATCCCGTCTGGCGAAAGAGCATGTAGCTTAGTGATTATAAGAGCCTCAGTAGCACCTCAGGTTTTGGGTTCGACTCCTTATGGGAGTGAATTGTTTAGTATTCAACGGCATTGTGCTTTCAATGGCAGGCGATCTCCCGTCGACCACGAAGTGTTAGTGGTGAGTGGTGACTTCGTCAATCTTGAAAATCTACCGGCTCAATTTTCGAAGATGCTCATAAGAATAGGTTTGTGTACGTATGTTCATAAAGTGAATAAAAAAAGAATGAATCTGTGTGTTCGACCTTCTTGGATGATTTCTGTTGGTTTGTTGTATCTTTCTATTCTATCTCAACAAAAGCCAAGAAATAGACGCATGAGTGGTGACGTGGACAGGCACAAGCCGAAAACTCGTATTAAGATTCGTGCTAGGCGTGAATCGACGGCAGGGATTCAGGAGGGTGGAAGAGGAACGAAGGCTAGAGTTGTCATGTGGCAGCATATGTAAGATTCGCTCAAGATTGGTCACCCTGGACCAGCACGCAGCGCGAAATTGCAGCCAATCAGTCGAGCACATGCATTGAATCGAGTTGCTAGTTTATCCTCCTTGGTGTTGGCGCGACGATATAGCGACGCACGTCTCGTAGGCCTCGGAGCGGGAAGTGAGCTTGTGCGCGACGCCGAGAGAGCGCAAACCAGCCGTTGGGAAAGATGGTGAGCGCGGCGCCCGTGTCGCGCAGGTCCGCGTGCCACTCCAGCACCACCACGTCGCGCGCTACGCAAGCCCGCCGTCGCGAGCCCCGCGATGACGACCTCGGAGTCCACAACGCACGTGGCTACGGCCTCCGCTCCGGCCGGCTCGCCGGCCATTGTTGGCTTGTCACACTCCGATACCTGGCCCGGTGGCTGATCCGACAGGCGAATCACGGCAGCAAATGGCACCGCACCCCGTACATCAATTTGCATTCCACATCTTGAGCACGGCGGCAAGTGGTTGTAAACAACTTTTTTAGATATAGTAATCTGGAGGTAAAGTTGGTAAACAAATGATAAAGGGGAAACAAAAAAGACTCTTTGGGTGTTATTCGTCTGGCAGTTGGCATAAACAAAGCACAAGCTGATACTTTATTGTTGTGCCATTAACTAGTCAGAAATGCAATGTCATCTGTTTCATCAACCGGAGCTGTTGCTGCGATGGAGATAAGATGCTGGCAACTTGTATACACGGTCATATCTAAAAATAAATAAATCCAGGAAGGTGAAAGAAATTGTAATAAATCCGAACCTTGTGTCTAGAAACACATAGGCGGGAAACTATTTCCTTTCTCTTAAAAAATACACGGTCCTCTCCATTGTTCCTTTGGTCCTCTTTTTCATATTCTAATTTCAAAATTTAAATTCAAATATTAAAACTGATCATTTGGCCAGTTTTATCGAACTTCAAAAGGGAGTTCGGAGGGAGAAACCAAGTTACGAATGACCCAACACCCAAGGTTTCTTGTAACTGAATAGTAAATCATTGACTAGTTGTGAGCCCTGAGGAGTATTAGTAAGAATTTTCTTTGCTTCTTGTAACCCGGCAACTAGATTCCATCTTTTGTATTTCTGGTATCTCCGATGGTAATTTGCCACATTGCAAATGCACTGCTCTTGCTTGCACAAAGGGAGGAGCATCTTTTACTAATAGCACAAACAAACAAAGAATCCCCAACAGAAACCTCGCAGTTGTAATCTTGTCATTCAATTCATAACATCACATGTATATGAGTATATCTCATATACATCAGTCCCGGAAAGAAACACAACTTTTTAGCACATTACAACATGAAAGGTAAAACTATGTGATTTGCAAGCATGCATCGCACATGTTACTACAACAAACATGTTCCTGCATTGCATGTGCCTTTAATTCACTCTAGGTGATACTTGCCTTCCTTTCGCGGTGTTAGGCCTCCGCAATTAAACCACATTGTGTCCGCGAGCTTCGGGAACACAAATCTATAGAAGATTAGGTCCCGGAACAACTTAACAAGGTACCCACGCACGCCGCTGACATTGGTCCCACCCTGCTGCACCCATCCTGATAGGTAAGCCCCGGCAACAATCCACGCAACTCGCCACCGTCGTTCTGTCACGTAAGAGGCCACGCCCTCTGCAGGAGTGGCCGCCCGTGACAAGGCACGGGCCAACACAATAGCATCCTCCAACGCAGAACACCCGCCTTGTGCCATGTCAGGCGTCATTGGGTGAAACGCATCACCGGCCACTGTTACAGCCCCACGAGCTGCCCTGCCTGTGAGGAGGGACCATGGGTTCCAGTACAATAATGGGGCCCAAGAGAGATTATCGTGGTCCGAGTGTCGAACCACTTCTAGATATTCAGCAGGCATGTGGCTGGCAATATTATCAGTGACCTCATTCAAGGTCTTTATAGGGTCCCCAGCAGCTTCTTTTTCTGTAAATGCATTTTTGCCTAGAGTTAAACTATTTGGTAAGAAAATATTATTAAGTTTTCTTGATTTCTAACCTAATTTGTCAATATATTATTTAATTCTTTTTTATTTCGTAAGAGAAAGGTACAGTAGCAATTGGAGTATTTTTTTTAAAAAAAAGGAACTTGCCTGCAGGGACTGTGTTGTTGACCAGGAACCAGTAGATATCGGTGTGGCAGATGGGCATCATGCCCGCCCTGAGACCCTCCGAGAGAAACTGTCGGATCTCAAACTTCACTCTGTGCCCGCTAGGGAACACGGAGAGCCCGCGGACGCAGGACCGGCCCGAGCTCACGGGCTCTGACATGCCTAGCCACCGCGCCACCACCGAGTGCACGCCGTCGCAGCCGATCAGGACCTGCCAATTTATGTACAAGGAATCAAGTACCCCAGTGATACATGCTGCAAGTGTGCCATTGCGGGATTTTTTTTTTCTTTGGAAAAAAAACTGCAAGAACACACTGATGCTGCAAGTGTGCCACTGCAAGAATCTAAAAGCACGTTGTGCCTTGTTACACACACTGTTGGTGTACCTTGGCTCGGATCACTGTGCCGTCGTCCAACCGCACCACGGCAATCTCTGAGGAGTCACCGTTGGCCACTGGCTCGGTGTCGATGGAGACGAGTTTGGACGAGAAGCGGATGGTTCCCGGCGGCAGCTCCTCCGCAAGCGCCTGCAGCAGCGCTTTTCTGTGTATCGGCCTCACTCTGACTTCTTCGGAGCTTTTTGTTTGCAATTCAGTGGAACAGTGAGACGGGTCAATATATATAACTATGGGTTTCACAGTTTTCCATATTAAAAATCAGCGCATAATTAATTAGCTTCCATTTTCTTGAGCTAGGTGACCCGCTCTAGTTGACGCGATGCAGGCAAAGAGCCAATAATTTGGAGGATCGGAACAGATGCACGGACCTGGCTTTGTTGCCGGCGAAGCGGAACACCTGCGTCGCCCCGGTCTCCAGATTGGTCACCTTGGATCTGCACGCAGATACGGAGGTGAGGCGATCGATCACACCCGGAAAAAGGCACTGCGAAACAAGCTACTAGAACTGGAACTTGTCCAGACGGCGACGCACGTGTCGTAGGCGCCGTAGCGTGAGGTGAGCTTATGCGCGACGCCGAGCGCGCGGAGCGCGAACCAGCCGTTGGGGAAGACGGTGATCGCGGCGCCCGTGTCGCGCAACTCCGCGTGCCGCTCCAGCACCACCACGTCGCGCGAGACGCCCGCCCGCCGCAGCGCCAGCGCCGTCGCGAGCCCCGCGATGCCGCCGCCCGCGATCACGACATCCGCGTCCACGCCTCCACGGGCCATCTATCGAACGGCGGCGGGCCGGATCGCTCTTGGATCAGGCAGCAGGCGAATTACGCTCTACGGCAGCAGCAGATGGCAGGATGCTCGGTACGTCGATGCGTGTGCCGTGCCAGATCTTTTGAGCTCATCGGCAAAGCTAGTGGACGTAAAGCAACGAGATAAGGGGAAATGGAAAAGGATGCTTCTGCCAGTGATCGCCCGGCCGTTGGCATAAAAAACGAACAAGCTGGTCCCTTTTTTATTTGGAGTGTCATCAACAAGTCAATAATATAGGTCAGTTTTACGGTACCTCGAAATCATTGTGGACCGTACATTTTAACTAGATCGACAACCTTTTACCTTCTGAGAGGTAAAAGCTTCCCATAAATATAGGATGATTTGTTTCAAAAGTTGTTTCGGTATTGTGATCGAGAGAAATATCCAACGTGAAAACATTTCCTCATGCACGTGAATAACCATTGACTAAGTTGGACTTTTCTTCCCTTTTTGACGTGAAACGTATTCACATGCACGTTTTCTCTCGTGCGCGTACGTCCTAGCGCCGATCACCACGGACGCTCCTCCTTGCCGATGAGTACAGAACCCCGATGGTGACTCGATTTGCGGCGACAGGACCGTTATTCGACTAAGAGAACGGATGGCAGTGCTACTGCTAGAGGATTCCGTGGCAGCACGACTTCTCCGATGGTGAGAACCCGCGGCGGCACCGGCACGAGCTCGTATCCCGTTATATCTCTGGAATTCAGTTGCGCAAGGTCGGAAGAATAGGAGGAGGCGACGCGGAATCAGGGGAAGAGGCGGGGGCGAGCAGCGGAAGAATAGGAGGAAATGATTTGCTTTCCTTAATTAAATTATACTCTATTATTACTAGTATAATCAACGGCTCAGATTATGTTTGACCTTTTACCTCTTGAGAGGTAAAAAGGGTACCGTAACAGACCTCATATACTACTATGCAACCTGAACTGTTTCACCCACCGAAGCTGTTGAGATACGGACGGCGCAGCGCTTGCGTCCAAGATCTTACGGTTTCGTCCCGATCTCAATTTTCACGGATGATTTCTGCTAATTTTTGTATGGCTAAAGGTACGGAGCGTCGACGTAAGTAGTTTTTTGGTTTTTGTTGGTTGCTCAGGTGCACTGTAGTAGTTTTCTGTTCTTTTTTCTTTGCTCTTTTTTCTATGCCTATGTCCAATAGGAATGGTGTATTTTTTTTCTTGTAATAATTATAACTGTAGGTATCTTTTTCATACTCTACAGAGATAGAATATCAATATATTTCTTTTTTGAAAAAAAATAAAAAAAAAACGGATGGATGGACAACCGTGCACAGGACAGACGTGCGCAAAAAGGCTGAACATGTGTCTGAACAAAGTTTGGCCCAAGAGAGGCCCCGATGGATAGCGATCTGAGTTTCGGCCATTTTCTAACTCACGATTGCCACCTCGGATGGCACATTGCCACAATTGAAGTGCTTGCTTGCACTGGGGGAGGAGCATCTCTTGCTGACAACACAAACAAACAAAGGAATCCCTGCAATCTTGTAATTCGATTCATGACATCACATGAACATCTCTTGAGAAAAACACATCTTTAATTTGTGCACATGTACAACATGAAAAAATAAAGTTTGTGATCTTCAAGCATGTATCACGTGTTTTATTAATTAGGACCCTGAACCACATGTCTCATGTAGATGTCTTTCACTCCGCGTGCTTTTTGCCTTTCTTGTGCGGTGTTAGGTCACCGCAATTGAATCACATTGTGTCCGAGAGTCTGGGGAACACAAATCTATAAAAGATCCAGTCCCGGAACCACTTGATCATGTACCCAAGCATGCCACCATTGTTAGTACCACCTTGTTGCACCCATCCTGACAAATAGGCCCCAACAACCATCCATGTGACCCGCCACCGCCGCTCCGCCACATATGAGGCCATGCCCTCTGCACGTGTGGCCGTGCGCGACAACGCTCGGGCCAGAATGATAGCATCCTCCAATGCAGAGCACCCACCTTGTGCAATGTCAGGCGTCATGGGGTGGAAGGCATCGCCAGCCACAGTTACCGTCTCACTAGTTGTCGTTCCTGTGAGGAGGGACCATGGGTTTTGGTATAACAATGGAGCCCATGACAGGTTGTTCAAGTCAGAGTGGCGAACCACGTCTAGAAATTCTGCGGGCATGTGCCTGGCAAGATTGTCGGTGACCTCGTGCTGGCTGCTTCTTTCTCTGCAAATGTATTGATGGTTGGAGTTAGTTATTTCAGTTTTCAATCAAAATTGATTGTTATTATCTTACTAACCAACCAATTCGTGCCATACTTGCACAGCCAACAATTTACAGACATATGAACATTTGATAATAATAAACTTAAGAGTTCCTAGTTTCTTATTTTCAATCATAGGTAGATATAATAGTTACACACGATCAAACAAACAAAAAAAAAAACTGATCGGCTGTGTGTAAGTGCGCGGACTTGCCTGCAGGGACGGTGTTTGTTGATGAGGAACCAGTAGACATGGGTGTCGCTGATGGGAACCATGCCCGCCCTGAGACCATCCGAGAGGAACTGCCGGAGCTCCTGCTTCAGGCTGTGCCCACCGGGTAACACGGAGAGCCCACGGACGGCGGATCGGCCTGAGGTCACGGGCTCCGACATGCCCAGCCACCGCGCCACCACCGAGTGCACGCCGTCGCACCCGATCAGGACCTGGCAATGTTCACAGCAAAACAAGCACACCATCATCGGGAAGTCTGTAACGGCAAGAATGTTATAGCACGTTGTGTTGATGTGTACCTTGGCTCGGATTGCCGTGCCGTCGTCCAACCGCACGACGACGGTTTCGGAGGAGTCGCCGCCGGCCGCAGGTTCGGGGTCGATGGAGACGAGCTTGGACGAGAAGCGGATGGTGGCCGGCGGCAGCTCCTCCGCGAGCGCCTGCAGCAGCGCTTTTCTGTCCATCGGCCTCAGTTTGACTTCTTCAGGGCTTTTATTTTTCAGTCGAGCCGTGGAACAAACAATCAGATGTGCGTATCAGTTGAAGCTCTGTTTGGATCTCGGTGTAACAGTTTCAGATCAAAATCAGTAGGAACGATGTACTGACCTGTCTTTGTTCCCGGAGAAGCGAAACACCTGCGTCGCTCCGGTCTCCAGATTAGTCACCCTGGACCTGCACGCGGCGACAAAGTGCAGCCGATCAGTCGGGAAAAAGCAACGTGAAAATCGAGCTGCTAGATCATCTTTCGGTGTGGAGCCAAGACTATACATACGTTTCGTAGGCTCCGTAGCGGGAAGCGAGCTTGTGCGCGACGCCGAGAGCGTGGAGCGCGAACCAGCCATCGGAGAAGATGGTGAGCGCGGCGCCCGTGTCGCGTAGCTCGTCGTGCCGCTCCAACATCACCACGTCGCGCGACACGCCTGCCCGCCGCAGCGCCAGCGCCGTCGCGAGCCCCGCGATGCCGCCGCCCGCGATCACGTACGCCCTCAGCGTCCAGGTCGCCGCCGGCCATCGATCGGTAGCTTGACTGCTTAACTAGCTGGTGGATCAGGCTGCAGGCGAGTTACGCTCGCGGCAGCAGATGGCAACGCTACCCGGCCGGCCTCTCGTACGTGCACCGATGTGGTGCCACATCTTTAAGTGCAGCGGTAAGTGGACGTAACCAATACGTGCTTCTACTACAATAGTAGTAAAACAAAGTGAAAAGGAGCTTCTTTTTTTTTTTTTTACAGTCATCACCTGGTAGCTGGCACAAGCAAAACAAGAACTGATCTGTTTTATAGTTTTGGTGCGATCAACAAGTAAATAGTGCCAAAAAAATTAACTGTTCTATCAACCGAGGCTAAGGTGACAGCAAGGCAGCAACGCGGCGGTTGCGTCCGAGACCTCAATATTTCGTGGCTGTCCTCTCCTCAGTGTCGTGTTTCTGTGTGTTCAACCTTTCTTGGGTGAATTCGTATTTGTATATCTTTCTACCTGTCGACAAACGCCACCTTTTTGGGTGACATCCGCTGTTTGTGTATCTTTCTACCTGTTGACAAACGCCATATTCTTGGACGATTTCAGCTGTTTTGCTGTGTCTTTCTACCTGTCGACAAACGCCAAGAAATAGACGCGTCAGCCGTGACGTGCACAGGCACAAATCGGGCGGGAAACATCAGGCTCGCATAAGCTACGCCAAGCCTCCTCTCGCACACCCCCGCCTCTCACTCGCTGACAATGGGCCCGCACACTGTTCATCTTCCACCTCACGAATGCACCTCATGAACGGCGAACGATATCGAGCAACCGAAAAAACCCTTAGCTGCGTGGGTTTGTATCCCTAGAATCTATATCTACTCCGCCAGACATAGAAGAAGGGGAGAAAGGAAGTCCGACGGTGGGCAGCGCTGTGCGGGCGGGCGGTGAAGCTCCGGACGCACCCGGCCGCGGTGGCGGTCGTCGGCGACGGACAGAGTAGGGACGGGGGCGTTGGGGCCACCAATTTAGCGAAAAGCAGCAGTGGGCCGGACCGCTGGTGGACGTGGGGGCGACCGGTGATGAGGCGGGGCACAGCCGCACCGTGGTTGGCGGGGGAGGAGGAGGTGGGCAAGTGGTGACGGGTTCTCGCGTGGGCGCGTGTGATCGGCCCCCAAAATCGGGCTGCTGAATGTTTGTGTGCGTTCTGAACTGGGCTGAGCCCAACAGAGGCCTCAAGGCAGCCTAGTTTGCCCCGTCTCACTTGGCATTCTTCTCCTGCGTGTTACTAGATCGGTAGATACTTCTCAAAAAAACTAGATCGGTAGATGCGCATCGTCACTGGATTCTCTTCTCTCCTGCGTGGCTGCTCATCCAATGGTTCGATCAACTTTTAGGACAGTCTACTCGGTGTCTATTTGCATGCATTTCAGAAAAAAGTTCGTCGCAAACTTATTCAGAATTCCGCATGGTACATAGTAGTATCTGGCTGCACGGTGTGGTGCCCGTTCGGTCCCTCGTGCAATGTCGCAGCTGCATGCTCCCAAGTCCACCAACGTTTGGTTTGACCCCCAAACCCCACAGGGCAGCATTGTCGGGGAGCAGCTGCACGGGTGGCCGTGCCACCAATTGATGCTGCAATTACCGGCACCAAAAGCAGAGCACCACTCCCGCAAAGTCTCACGCCTCCGCTCCGGCCTCCGCGCCAGGATCCGACACCATGGCAGTATGGCACACCGTCGCCGGCGAGGCGCACCATCCGTCCGTCTCCACTGTGCCATCAGCAGCACTGAAAAGTCGCAAGGATGGAAAGAGTACTCCATGTCCACACGAAGAAGGTTATTGCGAGTAATCACCTGCTAATGGAGTGCTACTACTGCTAATACCAGCAGTGTAGCAGCAGCCTTGAAAAGTTCGATTCCTTGCGGTGGTGTCTCGCCCGGCCCAAGAAAGTGGCGATCGAAAGACGCCCGCTTTGTCGCAGCCTTTTGTTGGCACGGACACTAGCCGGTAGCCACTGCAGCCATATTGGCCTTTGCGCTTTTGCTTCTTCGCCTTTTTCACACACTGCTCTAGTGGTGCACTGCCCTGCAGCGACCGGGCAGGAGGCACTGCTGCTGAGTGCTGACTACTGCAGCGCACCCCACACCGCAAAGTCTCAGGCTCGCAGTCGCAGCCAACGGGCGCGGTCACGGGCTCAACGGCCTCAACAGAACCAACCAAACACCAGACCAGGCGGCGCCAGAGTACGCTCGCTGCGGAGTGCGCGGCGCAGTGTTGTTACTCCGGCTCCAGCAGGCAGCGAGCGAGAGTGCGGCCACGCGAGAGCACACGGGCGGCGGATCGAGCAATGGTGGGAGGAGGAGGAGGCGGCGGCGGCTCGTGGCCGGGCGAAAAGGCGCGGCGCGCGCTGCTCCTGGCGCTGGCGCTCGGCTCCCTCCTCGCGCAGCCGTGCCGCGCGTCCTTCTTCTTCGGCGTGCGCCGGGCGTACACCGTTCAGGTGGTGAGTCGTGAGTGTGTTGCTTCCATCGCGTCACGGCATTCTTTTGTGCAAGCTAGTACTAGTTTCACGTGAGCTTCTTCTCCTGAGCTGCGTGTGTTCCGTTCAATCATATCAGCCTCGCGACACCGGCGGCCACCGCGACGAGAAGGTGCCCATGACGGTCGTCGTGCCAGACTACTCGCCGCGCCCGGCGCCGCTCGCCGCCGCCGGTGCTCCCGCGCCGGCGCCGTTCGCTGCTGCTGCTGGGGCTGGGGCTCCGGCACCGGCTCCGGCGCCCGTGCACGGCTCTGACCCGGACGGCATGCCGAAGCTGCCGTCCGAGCGGCGGGTCCCCCTCGCGCCGTCCAGCGGCAACAACAACGCGGGCGCCGAGGCGCCGACCAGCACCGACTTCATCAGCAGCAGCCCCGCCGTGCCGCTGCCCGCCGGCGTCACCGACTCCGCCACCGTCCTGCCCATGCCCACACCAGGACAACAACGCCGCCGGGTAACCAGCTCTCTGCTTTTTCTTTCACTCTCTGTTTTCTCGGAGAACGTAATTTTCTGAAGCATTAATTACGGCTCCTGATTAGCTTAGTTTCCACTACTTTTCCTGCGACTGCTTTTCTCGCTTCTTTGTGCAAACCCCGCTTTCCCATTGCTTTGCCATTGCATCAACCGAGCTTTCTGCTTTCCTGCGACTTGCCCTGACTTCTTTCCTGCGCTTTCGCAGGACGACACGGGGATGGGCGCCAGGCAACTTCAAGCCCCGGCGGTGCAGCTCGCCGTTCCTCTCCTCATCATGCTGTCTCTCGGGCCTCTGTGGTAGACTGTTAGTAGTTGTAACTTGTAGTAGTAGTTTTTCTTTTGTAACCACAAGCGCTTTCTCTATGTAGTCTGTACTCTGTACCTCGTTCGATGTATGATTTCCAGGTAAAAATTGTCACCATGCCTGTTTTCTGAATCGTACGGTATGTTCTCCTGCCCCTTCCTTTCTCATTTCCCCGAGTTCGTGAACTGATGCATCACCTCCGGAGAGATGCAAAGCATGAGTGAATCACGAACGCATATGATGATGCTACGAGGCCCTGGGTGCATCAGTAAGCACCCTTATTCCCTATTCCCATGGGATAAGTACAAGAAGTCAAGAATCCTATTATCATTTGTTGGAAAAGTGAAACTTAACGGATGCTGAGTCTTTCATGTTAAAAAACAAACGAGGAAATAATGATCAAATAGATACTAAAATTCGAGAGTAAAGTGACTCGAACCTGGGGTAAGTACAAGAATCCATCATTCTATTATCATTGGAAAAGTGAAACTCAACGGATTCTGCATCCTAGACTTCAATGCTCTATGTTTTAAAAAAAGAAAGAAAAATAGTGACTAGGGGTGCATACACATATCCTCCATCACCTAGCCAATTAAGACAAGCTCAGTTTCCTAAACCACAACTACAACTAAATTGTACGCAGCAATTGAGGTTTGGCACGGATTAGATTAACTTCCCCTGTTCAGGCCTACAAATGACATTAAAATTTGCCATACATCTTAACATTACACCAATTGACTGAAGGATGCTGATCAAATGAACAAGCATGGCGTGTAATCATGACCTGGATCACTTTTGCCCAAATTGTTTACACTTGCAGAAAATAAATTACTTTCAGCAAATTTTTTGCACTTATTACAAGCCTACCTTTGACTTTGTACGGTTCATAATCTGAAACTAAAGAAACAAAAGAAATATGCTGTAATAAGTGCAAAACGTTTGCTAAAAAACAGTTTGTAGTAATCACAAAAAAAAATGTAGAAACAATTTATTTCCGAATTTAGTTTCCAATACAACTTTGGCCAAAAATCTTACAAAAATGCAACTTTCCTTTCTGCAGCATTTTCTCCATACATGGCTACGTGGACTATAAAGCTAGAATTTGGGACTTCTACTACATTTTCTTTCTTCCCGTGTTTGCAAAACAGGCACCCACCGAAGAGGGCGTAGGGGTTACGGTTTTGGGGTTGTGGAGCTCCTCTCTCCAACAACCACAACGAGGGGGGGGGGGGGGGCGCGGCAATGGAGCCATCATAGACGCCGGATGTGGGAGTGTGAGACGGGCCAGCAACGTCAGATGTTGCATTTGTTCGCGAATTGATGGTCGGCAGCTGCGGTTGATGTTGTGAGGAGGAACATGATCGGCAAAGACACATTGCGGCGCCTTGGGAGGATCACTTGGTCCGCAATCGCGTGATGGGTTGAGCGGTAACCTCTCGCCTTCGAGAAAAACAAAAAACTAAGCCTTTTGATTAAATTTCACCACAGGTCCATGAACTTGCATGTGTTACAACTGATACTGCAACCGCCAATGCAGATCGACCAAAGGCCTAGCCAAAAAGAACATGAACACTCAGATTACACAGGGGATTAGTCTCGGGTACCTTAACTGAATGAAGGAGATGATCTTATTGTCGATGTAGCGTGTTGGTGAAGAGGAGGAGCCGATGCAGTGGTGATCGGTAGGCAGTGCCGATCGCCGTCACATTCGTCGATGGTGGTCCTCCGGCGTCCTCCATGTGTTGGCGGTGGTCTTGAGGCAGTTGTCCAGCTTCCTTGATCGGTAGGTTAGGGGGTGTCTTAGGATCGTTATTCTCCCGTATCTCACAACTAAAATGTGACCCCACTTCTTATAGCTAGAGGGCCCTGGGACCAGGCCCATAGGAGTTGGTTAGAAGGCCCACCGATCATGGGCACTTGGTCAATACATGACCGATTCTTAAGGATCAGCAGTTTGCCGCTGATGAAACCCAACAGCATGGTGCACTCATCTTGGTCTATGAACTTGAAAAATGTGCAGTCATACCCAACAACTTGTTCCACATCTCCAAATGACATATGCAGGATACCATATTGGCATTTTTTTTTGCCACATTGGCACTAAATCGTGCCAATTATGCATTAGGTTGTTTGTATGAGCGTATTTGCTTGTTATGTATGAATCCGAGCGGTCATGCTTCTCAACCAAAATCTCAGGAGAAGTGGAGATCGCCGGCTGAGGGATGATTAAGTTAAACATTGATGATGCGTTCAATTGTCAAACCCTGGCTGGAGGGAGAGGGGCGGTACTGAGAAATCATGAAGGCATTGTTTAACAAACAAAAACAGAAAATAAAAAATACAAGGCCAAACAATTATCCAGATTCTAGGCCAATTAAAGCTATTGTTACTATATGGCAACACCGCTCTTCATGTGCTCCTCGGAGGAGCCTCGTCCTCTCCATGGCCACATGACTTTTTCAAAGGTTTCCCTCTCTCCATGGCAATTTTTCCCTCAGGATCCTCCTTCCCTCCCTCGCTTCTCGCGCGAGCCAACGCATGGGTTATCTATAGCGCCACAAACATCTCAAGGGCTATTAATAGCTTCACGAACCTCTGCTTCTTGGCTCTGTTCGTCTATATAAAAACCACAAGAGTCATCCACTCAATCTCCATCGATCAAAAAGCCACAGCCCTTATGTGCGTAGGCCGAAGAAAGTCCCATCCTGTTGATGCCCGACTCAGCCAGCAGACCGCACCACCGCTAGCGTCCTTTGTGTAGTAGCTGCCCGGACATTTCCAAGAAGGTTGCGCGTATAATAAAAATGTGCAGCCGCTGACAATCGTCTATGGTGGGATCACAGTGGTGCTCGATGGCTGCACGCCGGAGAAGGTGACCGATCTGATATGGCTCACCGCCGCCCAGGCCAGCCATGCAGGGTGTGCCGCAGCTTCAGCCGACGCTGGTGGGCTTCCAGGTCAACAAGGCTTTCGTTTCCTCTCCAAACGCAAGGAGAGGGCCACCGCCCATTGCCGTATGTGCTCCTCTCCTTGCGCTTGGCAAGGAAACGATGCATTGACAAACTCCTAACGACCTGCGAGTCCACTAGCGCCAGCATCGGCGGCAGGTCAAGTTTTTCAAAAATATTGTTCTATGCTACCATAACTTTCTTTTGACTTACAATCTTGGACAAATCCTTCTATGCATCCACATTATCTTCATCGCCCGCAGCTGGACTAATCATATTGCGGTGGTCTAACATACAATGCAAGGTAAGGGTTCTGTATCTTTGGAGCCATGGACACGATGCAATTTGTATCTGCATCACAATCAACTTTTCTAAGCCTCACACACAGATTTTCCAGGTAAGCATCAATATAACTTTAGCTAATTCGTATTCTTGTAACCAAGGTGTTCAAGAAAGTCCTCTATCCACAGACACTACCAAGAATCAGTCTCACATAATCAAACCAATCGACCTTTACATTCATGTATATATTCTATTTTTGCCCAGTTCGTAAAAAAAAGCCCCATGGTATCTCTGAAGTGAATTCTTCATCTGATTCCGAAGGACCTACATTACAAACATGGACAGTAGAAAAAAATGGAATCAATAATCGTTCTATCAAAAGAAGAGAAAAAATTACAACATAAAAGAAGGAAGTTATGCAATTTTAGTTTAGACAGTAATGGTGGCAATGGAGAATATGACTATTCTTCTTTTTTTTGCGGCGAATATATGACTATATTCAACTGATGCCCCATTTAGAACACGTGACTTACAATAAATTCGGAAGATCTTTGGAACACTCAAATACATATTTGATGCCCCATTTGGAACACGTGACTTACCATATGTACGTAGGAGGAAGATCTTTCTAACAACGTCTAGGTGCCATCAGTGTTCGTCAAAAGATCACGACCCTTGCTGGCGGCCGAACAGGACCCTTGACCAACGCCCAATACCACATCTCCGTCAATTGCCTACACAAGCTGCCGCGGCAAATCATTCCCTAATGTTGGATAAACTGATAAACATGCACAGCCTAGTCGGTACGTACCCCATGGACAATGGGGCAAAAGGATGCCAAGGTGGCGACCTACGTGTAACATTTGGGACTTTGGAACAAGTTGTTGGACATTAAGGCTCAACGCTTGTCATCTTGGTCGCCTGGAGGCTGTGGAAAGAACGCAATAAACGTGTGTTCAAGTTCCATGCACTCCAACCGGTCGCTTTGGCGCAGGAGATCTTGGAGGAAGCAACGTTATGGGCGTCGGCAAGATCCTCCAAGCTGCGGAAACTTCTTTCTCCTAGGGACTTCGGTGCATTGGCTAGTTAGGCTAGTGCTTCTCGTTGTTTGTGTGTTTAGCCCCCTGCGTGGGGTGGTTTCCTGTTGTTCTTTCCTCTTCGTTTGTTTGTAGTGGTTGCATGTTAGTTTCGGTTTCGTCTCTTTCGATGTATGTGGCGGCCTTAGGGTCGGATTGTACCAAACTTCTTCTTCTTCTTCTTCTTCTTCTTCTTCTTCTCGCACGTTCTCGGAAAAAAAAGGCTCAACTTACAAGTTTATGGACCCAGATAAGTCACCACGCAACTTCATGGACCTGCCATGAAATTTACTCTTTAGCCTTTTTGTCTGGATTAGTGGAACAAAATCATTTTCACCTTGGCATCCAAGTCGAGGCCATTCATAAAAGCAAAATTTTGCTCCTAACAATCATCGTTCACCAAATAAAAGAGATGCCCATAATGTTTAGTTAATTAGTTTGGTGAATATATTCTGTAACTACAGCTGTGCCTAGGTTCTCAAAATATGCACACCCGTCATCTTTGTCGTCCACAGCACGTGTGCACATACCTGTGAAGCGAACAGTGACGCAAGGCTCCAGCTATTTCAAGTTATACATGCCGAGGCTGCCGTCCGAGCGGCGGGTCCCCCTCGCGCCCGGCAACAACAACAACAACGCGGGCGCTGAGGCGCCGACCAGCACTGACTTCATTAGCAGCAGGCCCGCCGTGCCGTTGCCCGCCGGCGTCACCGACTCCGCCGCCGTGCTGCCCATGCCCACACCAGGGCAACAACACCGCCGGGTAACCAGCTCTCTACTCTCTACTCTCTTTTTTTTTCCACTCTGTTTTTTCTCTGATATCTGAAATCGTGTAATCTCTTAGGCATTATGGCTCGTGATTAGTTTAGTTTCCACTTTTAACTACCGAAGCTTTTCTTGCTTCTTTGTGCAATTGTGCAAGCTCCGCTTTCCCATTGCTTTGCCATTGTATCAACCGAGCTTTCTGCTTTCCTGCGACTTGCCCTGACTTCTTTACCTCCAATGTTGAGCAGGACAACACGGGGATGGGCACCCGGCAACTTCAAGACCCGGCGGTGCAGCTCGCCGTTCCTCTCCTCATGATGCTGTCTCTCGGGGCACTGTGGTAGACTGCTAGTAGTTGTACTTGTAACTTGTAGTAGTAGTTTTTCTTTTGTAACCACAAGTGCTTTCTCTCTGTAGTCTGTACTCTGTAGCTCGTTCGATGTATGATTTCCAGGTAAAAATTGTCACCATGCCTGTTTCCTGAATCCTATGTTCTTCTGCCCCTTCCTTTCTTATTTCCCCGAGTTCATGAACTGATGCACCACCTCCGGAGAGATGCAAAGCATGAGTGAATCACGAACGCATATGATGATGCTACGAGGCCCTGGGTGCATCAAGAAGCACTCTTATTCCCATGTGATAAGTACAAGAATCCATCATCCTATTATCATTTATTGGAAAAGTGAACCTTAACGGATGCTGAGCCTTTCATGTTAAAAAAACAAACGAGGAAATAGTGACCAAATAGACAACAAAATTCGAGAATAAAGTGACTTGAACCTGGGATAAGTACAAGAATCCATCATTCTATTATCATTGGAAAAGTGAAACTCAACGGATTCTGCATCCTAGACTTCAATGCTCATGTTTAAAAAAAAACACGAAAAAATAGCGACATCAAAATTCGAGAGTAAAAAACTTAAACCTTGGTGACTAGAGGGGCAGTACTGAGGAATCATGAAGGCATTGTTTAACAAACAAAAACAGAAAATAAAAAAGACAAGACCAAACAATTATCCAGATTCTAGGCTAATTAAAGCTATTGTTACTATATGGCAACACCGCTCCCCATGTGCTCCTCTCCTCCGAGGAGCCTCATCTTCTCCATAACCACACGACTTTTTCAAAGGCTTCCCTCTCTCCACGGCCATTTTTTCCTGAGGTTCCTCCCTCCCTCCCTCCCTTCTCGCACAAGCTAACACATGGGTTATCTATAGCGCCACAAACATCTCAAGGCTATTAATAGCTCCACGAACCTCTGCTTCTTGGCTCTGTTAGTCTATATAAAAACCACAAGAGTCATCCACTCAATCTTCATCGATTAAAAAGCCACAGCCCGTACGTGCGTAGGCCGAGGAAAGTCCCATCCTTTTGATGCCTGACTCAGCCAGCAGACCGCGCCACCGCTAGCGTCCTTTGTGTAGTAGCTGTCCGGACCTTTCCAAGAAGGTTGCGTGAATAATAAAAATGCGCAGCCGCTGACAATTGTCTATGATGGGATCGTGGTGGTGCTCAGTGGCTGCATGCCGGGGAAGGTGACCGATCTAATGTGGCTCACCGCCGCCCAGGCCAGTCATACAGGGTGTGCCGCAGGTGCTGCCGATGCCGGTGGGCTTCCAGGTCAACAGGGCTTTCGTTTCCTCTCCAAACGCAAGAAGAGGTCCACCGCCTGCCATACGTGCACCTCTCCTTGCGCTTGGCAAGGAAACGACACAGTGACAAACTCCTGACAATCTGCGAGTCCACTAGCACCAGCATTGGCGGCAGGTCAATTTTTTTTTTAAAAAAAAAGGTTATCTGCTACCATAACTTTCTTTTGACTTGCAATCTTGGAAAAATCCTTCTATACATCCACAATATCTTAATCACCCGCAGCTTGACTAATCATATTGCAGTGGTCTAACATACAATGCAAGGTAAGTGTTCTTTATCTTTGGAACCATGGACACGATGCAATTCGTATTTGCATCACAATCAACTTTTCTAAGCCCTCTCACACGGAGATTTTCCAGGTTAGCACCAATATACCTTTAGCTCATTCGTATTCTTGTAACCAAGGTGTTTAAGAAAGTCCTCTATCCACAGACACGACCAAGAATCAGTCTCACAATAATCATTAATCAAACCAATCAACCTTTGCATTCATGTATATATTCTATTTTTGCTCAGTCCATAAAAAAGCCCCCATGGTGTATCTCCGAAGTGAATTCTTTATCTGATTCCGATGGACCTAGATTACAAATATGGACAGTAGAAAAAAATGGAATCAATAATCGTTCAATGAAAAGAAGAAGAAAAAATCACAACACAAAAGAAGAAAGTATATGCAATTTTAGTTTAGACAGTAATGCTGATTGCTGGCAATGGTGAACATGACTATTTCTTCTTTTTTTTGCGACGAATATATGACTATATTCAACTGATGCCCCATTTGGAACACGTGACTTACAATAAATTTGGAAGATCTTTGGAACACTCATATACGTACTTGAAGCTTTACGTATTTGATGCCCCATTTGGAACACGTGACTTACCGTATGTAGGAGGAAGATCTTCCTAGGTCAGTCTTAATGGGCCTTTCATTTATATTTTAAGAAGAGAGAGAAGCTATGCCTTTCATCCTAATGAAAGGCCTCCGGCACCCTTTCCTAGACAATGAAAGTGCATTGAGCATCTTTTCTTTCATTCTCCACCATTTGATCCAATCATATGCAGCTATTTAACGTTTTGGATATCCTATGAAATTGTAAAGTGAAAATGTGCATTGAAAGATGTAGTTTCATTTCACAAAATACGATTACAAAGCTGATGTGTCGTATTTGGAAAGTGTGAACTGAAAGCCTCCACTGAGACTTGGCCTAACGACGTCTAGGTGCCATCAATGTTCGTCAAAAGATCACGACCCTTGCTGGTGGCCGAACAGGACCCTTGACCAAACACCCAAGACAACATCTCCGTCAATTGCCTACACATGCTGCCGATAAACATGCACAACCTAGTCGGTACGTACCCCATGGACAACGGGCAAGGTGCAGGCGATCTGGGTGTAACATTTGGGACTTTGGAACAAGTTGTTGGACATTAAGGCTCTACTTACACGTTTATGGACCTAGATAAGCGCACCACGCAACTTCATTGACCTGCCATGAAATTTACTCTTTAGCCTTTTTTGTCTGGATTAGTGGAACAAAATCATTTTCGCCTCGGCATCCAAGTCGAGGCCGTTCATAAAAGCAAAATTTTGCTCCTAACAATAATCGTTCACCAAACAAAAGAGATGTCCATATATATGTTTAGTTAATTAGTTTGGTGAACATATTCTGTAACTGCAGCTGTGCCTAGGCTCTAAAAATATGCACACCCGTCATCTATGTCGTCCACAGCACGTGTGCACATACCTGTGAAGCGTACAGTGACGCAAGGCTCCAGCTATTTCAAGATATACATGGCGACAAATCTGCACCCTGGATGTGTTTTTTTAGGTCAGTTTAAAAACTTTCGTTGTAGTTACACAAAAAAACATTGTACTCCTATTTAGTCCGCTGTACGGGCATCTTTGCAAGTATCGGTCACATTTGTATCTAGCGGCAACAAGGCTATACCTGTGACAACTTCTCCGAAGCTCCAAATCAGACGACCAAGAACGACGAGATTACGAACGGCAAGACATGTAATTGCAAAGGCATCTGCGCAAGCATCTTGGAATATTGCATCACGCACCGCGTCAACCCATTTGTACTTTATAAAGCCATACATGTTGTGCACCATTTGCTTGCCAAGAACTTCGGGTTTCTTCTTGAATTCCTCCTCCAGCATCCATCCTTGGTGAGTGTACCAAATGGGGGGATGGAACCCAAGTTCGGAGACGGACACGGATCCAAACTCAAAAAGCACGAAACAACCGAGTTTAAAGATTGCCAAAGATGTCACTGAAGTATGTAGATTTTTTGCGCAAATGTGTATCTTTCTTGGTGTACTCTCAGAGCAACTCACGTTTGTGCATCTGAACTGACACTTGCATTGCAACTGTGAACGACTGCGCGATGCTGGTTTGCCTCTATGGCAGTTGATCGGTAAGACTCCACTAGTGTACCTCAACAAGGTTGTGGACGGGTGCGAGGCGCGTGTTGCAGCCAAGCTCGAGATCATGGGGCCCTGCTCCAGTGTCAAGGACAGGTATGATCTCAGTATAAAGTCCGCCTCATTTCTTCCCAAAACCAAAACTCGTCTAATTGCTGTTTGTACTGATGAAGTGTTCTTGTTGTGGCAACGATGGGTTGTCAGGATTGGTTACAGCATGATCGCCGATGCGGAGGAGAAGGGCCTCATTACTCCTGGCAAGGTGAGACGAAGGAGATGACGGAAAGTCACGCGCAGCTCGAGATGCATACCCAACTGATGTTCTGTTCTCTCGTATGTATGTATCGTTTAGAGCGTTTTGATCGAGCCGACGGGCGGGAACACCGGCATCGGGCTGGCGTTCATGGCGGCGCGCAAGGGTACAAGCTGATCGTGGCGATGCCGGCGTCGGTGAGCACGGAGCGGCGCGCCGTGCTCCGGGCGTTCGGCGCCGAGGTGGTGCTCACCGACCCGCATGATGAGCATGGACGGCGTGGTGCGCAAGGCTGAGGAGATCGCGCCGAGGACGCCAAACTCCTACGTCCTCCAGCAGTTCGCCAACCCGGCGAACCCCAGGGTCCATTACGAGACCACCGGGCCGGAGATCTGGTCTTCAACGGCGGGCAAGGTGGACATCCTCGTCGCCGGCATCGGAACGGGCGGCACGATCACCGGCGCCGGGAGGTATCTCAAGGAGAAGAACCCTGCCATCAAGGTGACGTGCGCCTCCGACTGACCTGGCTGATCGACCGATGCGTGTTCTGCATCGGCGACGATGACCTATAAGCGTGGCTCGATCTGTTTGCTTTGTGTCGTGAAGGTTTACGGCGTGGAGCCGTCGGAGAGCGCGGTGCTGTCTGGAGGGAAACCGGGTCCGCACAAGATCCAGGGCCTCGGCGCCGGGTTTGTGCCCGGCGTGCTCGACGTCAGCATCCTCGACGAGGTGTTCCAGGTCACCAATGAGGAAGCCGCTGACATGGCGAAGCAGATCGCCCTGAACGAAGGGCTGCTGGTGAGAGCTTAGCTAGTCGGCTCTGTTCTAGCTCTGCATATCAGCATGATCCCCATTTGCGTTGCTTGGCAGTTCATGACGGCTTGCACAGCCGGTGATGGCCCGTATCGTTCACAACGAGTGGTTTCATGACCTCCTCGATCTTGTTTCGCTTTCTTTCAGGTCGGGATATCGTCGGGCGCCACCGCTGTTGCCGCCATCAGAATAGCCAGGAGGGCAGAGAACAAGGGCAAGCTCATCGTTGTAAGTTGCATCACAAGAAACCTGTCACAAAACGGTGGTTTGCTAGCTTGATCGTTACTGATCTAACATTTTCTCCTCGATGGTGACTGCAGGTCATTTTCGCGAGCTTCGGCGAGCGGTACCTGTCGTCTTTTATGTACGAGACCCTTAAGAAGGATGCCGAGAACATGGTCTTCGAGCCATAACTGCAGACCAGGTGCCCCATTGTTCAAGAAGGCTTGCACTCGCTGCATACAAGGCGTCGCGTTTGCTTTTGGCGCTGCCTCGCATATGAACATGTTCTCTCTATCATGTAAAGCATTTGAGAAATTTTTTTGTTACAGAATAAAAATTAATAGTTTTCTCTAGATTGGGGATTTGATTTAATGGGTTGACACCACAAAAATGATGCACATGGAGCAGGGGCGAAGCCAACCGAATTGGGTGGGTTTGTGGCTCTTGACTCATTTCATGAAATGGAGACTCGCACCACTCTTTAAAAACATAACACGGGATCTTATGTCAAAACCTTCTAAAAGTATCCCTAATAATCCGTGTAACCTAACTATTCTTTTTTCCATCAACTTTTGACTCTTTTAGCACTATCTGTTGTGAATTGTCATTTTCTTTTTCCAGCAACATGTTGATCAGATTAGGCAGTATGTAACATCATTCCACAGGAAATGTCGAGTACTTAATCTCTATGATTGTCTCTTTGCTGCACTTTTATAGGAACGCCGATGGTCTTCTAATTGCAAGAGTTGGTGGTGATAAGAAGTTGGCACTCGCAGTGATCAACCTTCAGTAAGAGCACTGGTGGAGCTTCATCAGATTTGCAGGGTGGCCGGCCTATGTAATTGAGCTCTAAACACCATGAACAATGGCAATTTTACTGTAGAAACAATAGAGTTTGGGTTATGTAGGGGGCGGGGGGGGGGGCATGGCCCCTGGAGAGAGGCTTGGTGGTGATTCAGTACTAGTCCATCAAGCATTGAAAATGTAATATGAATGTAAAGTAATCAGTGCTAATCGTTCATTGCATACATTCTGCCCTGGTGTAATGATTCATCAAGAAACCTGTTGTTGTTTGAACTCTATAAAACATTGATGGAATGCGGCTAGGTGTGTTGAATTACCCATTTATAGATATCAATTATTTAATTTTTGCAATGTCAAAATTTCTGAGATTTTAATGAACAGATCTACTAGGAGATAGGTGTACTAAAATTTTCGTGATGCAAGTGTAGTTGTAGCAGATAGGTGTACTACAATGTCATAGCAGCAAATGTAGCATTACTTAGCAAGCTCGCGGGGACCTACGACCCTCTCAAACCAATGTATATATTGCCGCAAGGCCCACCGAACTATAGTGGGCAGCGATTGCCTCACAAAGCCCGCTAAACCCTGCTGCGGCAGGGCGGCGTCCGGCATGCGGACTGCATGCAGCCCGCCCCACTTATAGGTTGATGCACAAGCTCAAATGTTCATCCAATACTTCATGATACTTTAGAAATGGGCAATCATATCAAATGTTCTAAAAAGATCTAACTAAATTCTTTTTAAAATAATCTCTATTTGATCATTTTAAAATTTCCCAACAAGTTACACTTAAACTTACAACGTGCATCTTCTTATCATAGGTATGATAGTATATAGTTTACATAGTGTGGTAAATTATTTTACTTTTTGGGTAGGTCAATTATTTTCTCTTAGGGTAATGTCGATCATTCTCAGAAATCCTTTGTACAGAAAACACGGGTAGGATGCCTATACATTTTTGTCCTCAACAGTCCCTTGGCAGAGAATAGCAGTTTTAGCTAATTGTTGTAACGAAGAAACATTGTGGTGTGTTGCAGGACTGCCGGTTTCTCTAGAGAGGACTCACAAATTGAAAGAAAGGGAGCGATGAGCCATGGCATAGGAAGGAGACCGGAGAATGCAAATGAGAGTAGATAATTGGAGGAATCACCATGGGTTGTTTTTATAGAAAAGGAGAAAATGTGGGAAATTTCTCATCCACCAATTGATATTTTTGTAAAGAATGGACCTGAGTCGTATCCCCTCGATAACGTAACACTTTTAAGTTTAAGTGTAACTACTACACATAATGCACTCTGACAATTTTATTAAAAGATTCTTAAGCATGCAACTGATATTGTAAGTGTTGTGACAAATTCAAACTTTGCTGGATAGTTTCCAAATTGTTAATGAATTTCAGAAGAAGTTGTTGAACCAGAATGCACTATTGCACACCTCGTTAGAAAGTAAAATAATAATAGCACTCGCAAAAAAAAAGAAAGGAAAATAATATAAAATTGTAAAAATAAAAAGGAATAAATAAACAAAATAAATGGCATGAAATAAGATCCGGACACAAAAATGAAAAAAAAAAGAGAACTGAACTATGGATATTTTGGAACTTGGGCTGTGCCGATTATCGACTGTGTGTCTGCTGTGGAAGTGCCACTCTATCGAACCGCCCATTCATGTTGGCACACTGGTACCCAGTGCTTCTTGTGTTCATTTGGTTTCGCCGTCGGCAGCATCAGCAGGAGTGGGCTCCTTGCCCAGTTCCTCATCTTTGGCCACACCGCCGGCTTCTTTTTCTTGTGCTTCTCTGGCTTTGCCCCAGAGCACCATGTACAGCCCGCCCACGATCAGGACGGCGCCGAGCGCACTGCCAATATATGCGACGGTTTATGAACAATTCAGTCACACTCCACCATGGTATTGAGACTCAAGGCGTGCAAGCGAGAGTGAGAAGAGGCCAGGAACATCACATTCCGAGGTGCAGCTTTTCGTCGAGGAAGATGGAGCTGAGTACGGCGACGAAGACGATGATGAGCGGGCCGAACATGGCGACGTAGAGGGGGCCTCGCTCCCGCAGGCACCACGACATAAGCGGGAAGGCGCAACCGGACGCCACCAAACCCTGCACAAATCAAAGAACACGCACACGCTACCTTTTCTCATTAGATCATCACGTAATTATGCAGTACTAGTTATCGATCCCGGAATAAGACGAGCGGGAATTAGTGTCGGTGTCAATTAATTACCGCGTAGGCGGAGGAGTAGAGCCTGACGTTGAGCCCGAGCCTCCAGTGCGCCGCGTCCCGGTGCAGGCAGAGCGCGAGCAGGGTGGACTGCACGGCGCCGAAGAGGCACACCAGCGCGGCGATGGAGTAGTGGCACGGGTACACCTCCCCGACCTTGGCCTGGATCGACAGCCACACGGCGTAGCTGAAGCAGCTGCTGATGGCCAGGAACGACCCCGCCACGCCGGCGGCGCCCGACGTCGACGCCGCCTGATGCTGCGCGTCGTGGGAGACGTCGCCGAGCCTGGTGCGCGACAGCCGGTGGAGGAACCCGAGCTCCGGGCCCTTGTAGAACGTGACCACCATCGCGCCGCCCAGGCCGACCAGGGTGCCCGCCAGCTTCGCGCGCCCGCTGGCCTTCCCGAGCTTCACCGTCTCCAGCCTGTATGTGGAGTGTATGTATGTTAATGGCGTCATCGCCGATTCAGTGTACAGAATAAGAAATTTTCTGGTGGCTGTAATGCCGACGTGACCGATGACCTGCTCAAGATTGCGACGATGAAGGTGGACTGAGGAGTGAGGTTGCTTAGAGCTGTGACGATGGTCGTCGAGTTAGTCAGCTTCATCGCGAGCACTAACAGGTTCTGGTTTATCGTGATCCTGCATGGAGTGTAACGTAAATTCTTGCATATAAGTATTATGAAATATATAAAATTTTCTTTACACACAATTGATTGTTGTTTAAAATTTAAATACTACTGAAAATGAGTCGTTTGTATCTGGTGACTTCTCAACGACAAATAGTTTCTTATTCTGGCAGTTCTTACCCAAATAACCCACACAGGAACAGACCAAACGCCACATTCATGGTTAGTGGTGGCCGTTTCTTCCTGCAATATTGCAGCGTTCAATAATTGGGTTGGGTCACAGAAACAAAAGATCAGCCATTTCTTCCTGCTTGCATGTCACTCTGCAAGCAGGGTCGTGCTGCACTGCACATATGTGTGTATGTGTTACCTCTCGACGAGGAAGGCGAGGGGCAAGAGGAACGCGGCGGCGAACATGAGGCGGTAGGCGACGAGGATCCGCTCGTCCATGCCGTCGTCCAGCGCGAGCTTGATGAAGATCTGCAGCGCCGAGAAGATGAACTCCACCAGCACCATCGCCGCCACAGGCTTCGTGCCATCCACCACCCCGCCCGCACCTCCTCCGCTCCCCATCTCTTGGCCGTTGAGTTGCTGCTGCTCAAGCAGCAATGTTTCTGATTGCTTGCTAGAGCACGTCACGTACTAGAGCAAACAAGCAAGCAGAAAACAGCAAGCAATGCCGTGATGAAGGAATTAATTAACGAAGCACGCAGCATATAGCAGCAGCAATCCTGGTCGTCCTAGTTTCCGAGAGGCGTTTTAGGCGCCAGCTGGTCCGGTTTTCTTTCTTTAATCTCTTTGGCATTAATTGTCACAACCGAGGCGCGCAATGCCATGGCAAGCTGCGAGAACGACGAAATGGTGAACACGGCATGGATGTCACGGTGCGTCATTGTGAACGTGGCCTAATTTAATCAGCATATAGCTGGGCCGGGCCGCTTGCTTGGCGCCACGAGCGAGCGAGCATCCTACTGCTATCGCCGTCGTCTCGGAGACCTTGTCCTGGGTCATCTTCGTCGGGCGTACGCTGGCAGCCTGGCCACAGCCTTTGGGGTGCAAATATGAAGCACATGTGACTGACTTCCTGTTTCGATTGCGAAAAGCTTGCGCAACACACCTCCGTTTGGGGCCGCAGGTTTCATTTTCTATGCACGTCGCAAGGCAAGAATTACAAGAAACATAAATTTTTAGGAATGCGGTCGGCCCGAATCACTTTAGAGGGCATAAAACATACTTAACAAGCTTGTTATCGAGCTGTACACTCATTGGATCATGTTTTCCAAGAAAGGATAGTTAAACAATGATTATGTATTCGAAACAGGACAGCTGTTTGCTTCCTAAGGTGATCAATTCCCAACTCTCTATGTAAAGAAACACAAAGAAATGTCCAGCTTGCATAACTGTTTTCAGAGAAAGGATATGCTGTCCTATGCCCAACAAAAATCTGAAACGAATATACCATAGCTTTGTAAGGAAAAAGAATGAGTCTTGTGGAGTGTGGATGATCTGCATCGAGCTGTTAATAGACGTGTGCTATCGAATATATTGGCTATCTTTTGAGTGTCACATTCCTCGTCGGAAGATTGCGAAGATGTGTTCATAAATTGCTTTGCAGCTTGTCAAACTTCTGAAGGATCTGTTCTCTCTAGTACAAATATATTTTCCTTGTCATCTCTTCCAATCCGTAAGGATTCATCAACGTATCTGTTTGAAATTTGAGGAACACGCTGCACTCATAATGGTGATTGATTGAAGAACTAGAAGCATATCAAAGGACAAAGAAGTCACCGTAGAATCCACAACAAAAATTTGAAAAAAGGATACGTTATCTCTAGCCAACCCTCTGGGTTGAATATGGCCAGGAGCAGGTCGTAGTTCTTCTCAAATATATTCATCAACTGCGTACACATGTGGGAATCAATCAAAAAGAAAATTCAGGTTTACATTTATGGAAGTTCTTGGCATCATTCATGTTTTTAGAAATAAATAATTTTACCTGATCTGGAGTGATAGTTGATCGCTCAAGCTTGATATCCACTCTCTGAAACAATAAGCTATTTCCGGTCATTTGCGATCAGGATCAGCAGAAAGACTGCGAAGCAATTCCTAACCAAAATCAGGACTGAGCAACAGGGAGAATCCTTACTGTATTACTAGTAACACTGTATGAAGCTTCAATAGTGAGCTTCCCCGACAATATCTTCAATGCTCTTGCGCTGAACTTTATCACATTTACCGCCTTTTCCTTTGGGTGTAGAGAAGTGACGCTAAATCTCCATTTATTTCAAGTAATAGCAAAAATCAAAATTTACTTGGCTTGTGATTAGAATCAGGCCAAAGCTCGTTGTCCCGAGTGGCCAGAGCCAGAGGCTCCGGGGGCGTTGCCCCTGTCGGCCCGGGTTCGAGCGGCGGCACTCGCGGTACAGTGCCGCGCGCACTGTAGCGAAATATCTGCAGTGCGTAAAAAAAATCCCCTCGCCTTCCCTGGGTCAAAGCATATGGTAAACACTCGCACCCTGTGTAGGATCAGGGAGGGGGTTCGGGGGTTTTCTCGGCCTGCGTGAGAGGCTCTTCTCCTTAAGCAAATGCCGTCGGGGGCGGTCTTACCCCCGGCAGGTCGAGTTTTTTTTTTGATTAGAATCAGGTAACAATTCAATTTTCTTAAGTCAAAATAAGTTTGATGCCTCTGCTATCGTGTATATTGACACTGTCAAAAAAAATCTTATGCAGGTGGATCAAAAGAGAAAGCAATGCAGGAAGATTAGAACAAAGTGGCACAAGGTCGAAACCATTGGCATGATCAATACAATTCAGTGATTAGCTTTGACTGACCTCTTTGACATCAATTATCTGGAGGAAATCGCCCAAGCTGATGAAATCTCTTAGTCCTAACTTGGTCCTCTTCTTTCCCAGTATCGAGATGGTGCTGTAGATGAGCTTCCAGCATCCATCCACCTATCATTATCGTCCCAACTCCCCACTATCAGTAATTTGCAGAGGAAGAATTTTGCGCTCGTATTTTTAAAAGGGGCAATTGCAAATCAACCATATTTTTTAAGTCCAATTGTGAAAAAATCATCCATTTTCAGATTTTGAGATTTTACCATAGTTTTTAAAAAATATATGGTGATCTTGCAAAATGTTTTGCGATTTTGCCATAGATTTTTTGAAAATTTGTGGTAACCTTGCAATATCTGAAGAAAATCTATGGTGACCTTGCAAAATCTGAAAAAAAAATCAATGGCTATTTCACAATTAGAGTCTAAAATTATGGTCAAAACGCTATTGTCCCTTTTTAAAACAGTACAACTACTTTCATTTCCATATTGCCGCAATGCTTGGTAACACGTATTTTGATGGTGTATAAGAAGTAAACGTCAGATGTAACCGGCAGTTCAAAGTTCAAATGCCAATGCTCTAGCACTGTGTTAGTATGTCCATCGTACCTTCTCCTGCAGGTTGGCCGTAGGGTCCGGCGTGGGGTTCCGAGACTCGAGCAGCTCCACCAGGCCGTGGACCTCCGACCGCTTGGCAGACGTCATCCCGAATATCGCTCTGTCTTCGCCCTCCAGAGCCCGGTACAACGCGGCCTTGACGTCACCCACGGTCTCGTACCCGGCCGTTCCGGCGAGAGACACGCTGCTCTGCTCGGGAGGCACGGCCGCCACGCCGCGGCCACCGCACGATCGCCAGCTTCCCTGTTGCCGCCGCTGCAGAGCATGGACAGCGCAATGCCTGAGCGCTCCTCGCCGCCTCCCGCTCGTCGTCGTCGCCGCGTGGCACGGCAATGGAGGGAATAGGAGGACGGCTGCTCCCATGGCTGGCTAGAGAGCTTCCTCACGGTCGCAGGAGCGGCCTCAGCTCCATGCTCTGCTCGGCTAGCTGCTCCTCGCTCCCGCGCGCGCGTCCATGCGAGAGGCCAACCCGTGAGCGACGCGAGCGCGGCTGCTTCGGGACGTGGGGTGGGAGCTGGCTGCAAAACGCTGGCCACATCTACAAGGATAACGTTGCGGCCACTGGCCGGGCACGGGCACTTCAGTGGGCGTTGGCCAATCGCAAGCACATGCACCCGTCATTTCTTTGCTCGTTCCTCAACAGCAGCGGCGGCTTACCGAGGAGGGCGCTGATCAGGGAATCAGGCGGCATGTGAGCGTGGCGAGACGGAAAATGGAGCCGGCCGGCCGGTGGATCCGGAGACTGCGACATGTGCGAGGCATAATGTAAGAGATGTTCAGGTACGGGTAGAACGTGCACGGAGTGACCGAATCTAGAATAAACTAGACACCGATCTGCCTGCTACCGGATAATGAAATCATGTCGATCTGCATTGAACACTTGGAGGATTACGGATCCACACCAATCATTGACCTCTCGAGTGAAGTACTCAATTTGCAGAAGTTTGCAGGAAAATATAACGTGAATAAAAAATATAATGCAACCGAAACCAAATTGGTAGCACACTCCGGCTGAGAGTTCATATCTTCTTGTTTTTTTTTTCCCTCTACTGATACTGACACAGGATATTATTTACAGCACTAATTATAGTAACTGATATATCATTTCAAGTGTTACAGCGACCAAGTCCACCAAGAAAATGCTAACTGATAAAGAATAAAAGAACTGACGAATATTATTTTTACAGCAGAGTCGGTAAAGGCAAAACGAGACCATTACAGACCACCAACTACAGATAAATGATAAAATGAAACGGTGGTGACAACTTCATGAACATGGAAATAGCATTTGACTCATAGACATTACAATTACATTGCTCCCGTGTTACAGCACCTGTACCCCCCCTTTTATCATACAACACCAAAAGAATGGATCAAAATTCATGATGCATAACAACAGAATGATAATTACAAGAAATTAACAGGAAAAAAAGAAAGAATACGAGCAGGAGCAAGAGAGAGAAAAAGATGTGAATTTAGGGAAGAGGCCACGTCAATGACGGAATGATCCTCTCAGCATTTCAGGTCACCGACGTCGCCTTGAGACTACAGGGGAACTAGAACCAGTCTGCTGCCGTCTAAAACTAGGGGACGACACTTGAACTGGTGCATGATGCACTGCTGGCGCCTGGTAAGAAGCATAAGCAGCAGGCTTTGAGCCTGCTTGTGCAGCCACTGATTGAAGAGTTGACTCCATGAAGCACGCTATATTTAGCCGGGTTCTCTCCAGCTCCCCTTGCAGCAGATCACTACTGTACTGCTGAGCAAGCGCCTGCAAAGAAAACAATGAATTTTGTGATTATACAACTGTACAAGTACCTACAACAAAAACAAAAAGTTTCTGTACAGGTAGTTCCATCCAACATCATGATGGACAATTGGACATAATAGAAAGCTCAGTTTCACAAATTTTGATCCAGTTTCATAAATTTAAGGTCATGCTACCCTGGCGGATGCATTCATTTACTATGAACTTGAACAGCAAAATAAACCTATACTAGTAGCAAAACCTGGGGCACTTACAAGCAAATCATCAGGTGACACTGATGACACTTGTCCATCCGATGCAGCATCTTCACTGCCACGAGTTGGTCGACGGTGGTGTCCAGGATTCTCCAAGGCTTCTGCCATAGTTTCACATGACTTTTCCAACAAATTCTCTTGTAAGGATTTCAGAGCCTGCTGTGCCTCAGGTGAGAAGTATGTGTGCAGTACGGTTTCAAAATACTCAAGCTGCAGGCACATAACACAAAAGATGGTAAATTGAACAGACTAGTTGAAGACCAGAGAAGAATATAAAAGTAACTAAGCACCTACCTCAAGCATGAGCTGACAAAAACCATTAGCATCCAACAATCTGATATCTTTGGTCTTATTCTCATGAAAAACACTCAGAAAGATGTCGACCAAAGCCTCAACTAAAATTTTCATCGTTTTCTCCAACAAAGGCCTGGCACCAGCATACACCTGGAAAGCGGGAAGAGAGAGAATTGCATCTTACTTTTACAAGATAGACATGAGGTTACAACCAAAAAACACTCATAAGACAGAACACTGACGGCATAAGACATGCCCAAGCAGATATCAAATACAAGCAGTAACAGGCTATTCATTATGTGTGATACTTCATGTAATAATATTAATTTGTGAAAAGAGTGCAATGCACTTATTGCAGAGATTCCCAACTATCCAGATCTAAGAGTAGATGCTATCACCTACAAGCGCTCGCTCCCGTACCGAATACCTTAATGACTTGTGGTAATCAGACTGGTAGTTGTTGGAAATATGGGAACAGACAGTTTCCACAAAATTTATACTAAGAAACAGAAAAGGTAGCTGGGCTGGGCTGTGTGTGGGTAGTGGTGGTGTGGTGGGGCCTGGTCTTTCTACCGATGTAAATGGGTATACAGAAGTTTGACAAAGAACTTGTGGACCCAAAAATAACACCTAAAGTTATCCAGTAATTGTATGTTTGACCGATTTCATGCATATGCTTAGGAAAGTCGGCGATGCCATGAGAAAGAAGAAGAAACTGATGATACCTCTGCATGTACTGCTACAAGGATGTGCAATAAGTCAAGAGTCGCATCCCGAATGCCCTGCGAGGAGAAGCGTAATAGACTGAAGATGGTAATTGGTACAACAAACATAAGGATGCCATTCAGTAGAAGCCACAATAAACTATAGGTGTAACTGTTCTTGCAGTAAGCAAGATGCTACACAACTTGAATTGTATCTCAAGATGGAAAGTCCAGATTTTAATCTAATGTACCATTGGTCCATTGGTTGTTTCAAATTTTCTTTCAGAGACACATAAGCCACAACATAATGGGGCTAATGTTCTACTTTACACTACATACCTTTACCGCCGGTGCTGCTCCCCAATAAATACTAGAATCCAAAAGATAACTCTGTACCGCACTTCGGACCAAGTTTGACTGATGAAACAGCAACAAAATAAAATCAGGATATTTGAAGCAAATATGAATAATGTAACATGTAAATTCTAAAAAATGACAGTAAAAAACATGTCCCCAGCATTAAGAAGGATCTACGAACTTTCTTAGCATTTCCTTAAGAGATATTCCCATGTGAAACTACTCTGGATTTACAGTTGTCCAAGCATGAAATAATAGGATAAAATACCACATTGCCAAACCCAAACATGGTAAACAAAGAAATCCAATATTGCCACAATAACTAGTCCTTGAAAAATATTGCTTCACTCTTGCTCAATATGGTAAAGTAACTATGAAGTTACATGAAAATATTTGTTAGTTCACATGAGTTATTAAGTTACTTTGGCACATGAAAATATTTTAGAATTATCACAAGTATATTGCAGATAGTCACCAAGATATGAAATGAAGGAAACTACTGCGGCTATAATAAAAAAGATGTCAACGATTTTGATAAACTGCTAATCAAGTATTAAGCGGCTAATGAACTCCATGTCCTGAATTTTGTACCATACCTTTGCAAAAGTATACTGTTCCACGACTTTCTCCTCAAGTGCGGAGAAAGATGTAACTAGATCCCGCATGTCAGAATTACGTTCATCATTATCCCTGTGACAGAAAAGTCCATTGAAAAATAGTTGTTGACATAGGGGGGAGTTTCAATAGGTAGGTAAGGGGAGAGAGGGAGAGGGGCTCAAGACTATTATCAGGTACCTGACAAGAGACCAAATATGCCTATATTTGGTATACAGTTCATCTGACAGTTCAGCTTTACAATACCCAATGTTGCTCAAAACAACGAGCAGCTTCTTGTGCAAATCTCCATCTGTGGTAGCAGATGCTTCTCTGCTAGTACCATTTACAAAACCATTTTGGACATAACTGTTTTCTTTGTTTGATCTATTCTGAACTAATTCCGTTCCAAACCTCTCAAGATAACCTAATGAGTTAACAAAGATTGTAAATAATGATTGAAGAATGATCAAACATCATAAATACAATATGGAATATTACCCTAACTACGTTTAAGAGAAATTGCATACCAGCAAAATCCAGGAACGAATTTAAAAATGCAAGTCTAACAGACTCGTTGATTTCCTGAAGTGGTTGAGAAATGTCAAAAGACTTTGCAGTCTCACTCCTCAGATTAAGAATCATACTGAAATAAACATACATATATCAAGAGCCAGTTTAACAGTACAAAAATGAATGCGGAAAAAATAGAGTGCAGGTTTTTGTGTCCAGAGGTTCCCACGTCCCTATAGGCGAATTTATCATGTTGCAGTGTTTAATATTTAAAACTCGTGTGTCTTACACGTGAATTTAAGTAGGTCTGCAAATTTCAGCACGGAATTTCAGTATGGCGAGTTATACTTATTTGAATGAGAAATACAGATTTCACAAGCAGTGGATAACATAGAATTAGAGGTGTATGGTCACTTTGAAGCATATTATGCCGAAGACAAAGTTCAGATTATTTACAGAAAGAGACATGGGTTGAGACAAACCATGAAACTAAAATGAAGGGCTTAGAAAATAACCGCGGGGGGGGGGGGGGGGGGGGGGGGGGGGGGGCATAAGCATGCACTACATCTAAAGGATAAACCTAACAAGTTCTTTTGGGGGCAAAAGATTTTTCTTCATTATTAAAAGAATGATAGCTGCAGTAATAAGATTTGCTCAACAGAGCAAGGTAAACTCAGTAGCAAAAAGGAGCCATCACTTTAGTGCAATACGGCAATAATAACCAATAAGAACATAGACATTAAAAAGAAGGCTAATTGCAAAGCAACAATGCAATAGAGTACAATTTCAAGGGGCCTCCGAAATTATGCAGCCTAAGAACTGAATACAGTGCTGAAAAAGTGCAATGCGAAATGTAGAAAGTCTTACGTATCAATACGGTCCATTGCTGAAATTATTATGTCACGGAACTCCAAGGGCATGCACGAAATTGCATATGGAGACATGTTTCTTTCAAGAGTGGATAAAGTAATCCATGTCTCATCTTTTGAAATCTCCTTAGTAGTTGCCCGCATCCATGAACAAAGCCGTAGAATGTAAAGCTTTGTCATTTCAAAATGAAGCGCACGCAACATTTTTACTGCCATGATTTTCAACCATTCAGAATACAAGACAGGTTTTGCAGTTTTTCAAGAAGCGCAAATTAAGTGGCCATACCAGCAGTTGGAGACGAATCCTTTCCTTCAAGAGTCTGACAGGCCTTAGCTATTTCTTTTATCATATCACCCATGTACGGACGTAGAATGTTGCATTCCTCAAAATCACGGAAGGTATTCTGAACCTGTTGGTGTCAAAGCGAATACAACCAGATGTGACCTGCTATGTATCATGGTTCCAGGTCAAAATTTCGAACTATTCACTACTTGTACCTTGGTATCAAAAGCAGATATTGTAGCCTGAACCATACTAGAGACTTCATCAAGAGTATGGTTTGTGTACTTTGCTTCTCCACCTTTATCATCAGTTTTAGCTGCACCAGACTTTGCATTCATGTCAGCATCAGAAACCACATTCCCAGCAGCTGCCTACAAAAAACATATATGATTAACAAAAACATATAAATCGTTCTGGTTTTTAAGACAGAAAACAGTACAGCATAGCCCATTCTCATCTTTACATGATGATTAAAGCAAGCATTAAATTTCAAATTCAAATTATCAGAGATACACTTCAATTTGAGGTGGACGGTTTCATAAGTTTTGGTGGCTCTGTGCAGTGATATGCTTTGCTACAAGAACCAATAAATATTGCAAGCCATCTAGTTACATCATGAACTATTTGCAAAAAAATTTATGCAATGCAACTAATGTTCATACCTTTGCAAATTTTCCACTGAAGACAGACAACGCTAATCTCCAGAAGGCTGGAACATGCTGGATAAGCACAGCAGTTAACCTACGAATGTAGGTAGCCCTTAAACTATCAGCTTCTTCGGCCATAAAGTTTGTTGATGACTGATCAGCTTGTGTGGAATCATCGACAGGAGCATCAACTTCCAACTAAAACATACATAAGAAAGGCATAAGTATCATTCAAATGACAACAGAAGAACAAACAAATATAAGCTGCTGTGAACAATAGAAAGTAATTTTACTCACAGATTTATTTGAGTCTTGTTGCAGCTGCCTCCACTTTGAATCAGCTAGCAATTTCTCATGTATTTTATTTTGCAAAACCTCCATTCTTGCTTCATGATCTAGGGTGCACTTCTCAAATAATCCATGAATCCTGCTATTCTGATAGGAAATATTTAAGATATATAAGTATATAGATGATACAGACAGACGTGCTGTGGACGAGGTTGGGTCACAGACAGGTAAATCAATAATAAGAAACCTTTAGTTAGATTTTAGCACACATTTTTAGATTAAAGCTTAACCTGAATACTTAGATAATGCCACACTGGATCAGTCTCAGGTTCCAACTCCAACAGCAGACGAACAATGTTCTCAAGCTGAATGATAAGGAGAAAGTCAGTACGCAAACAGAATAAAATCACTGGATTAACTTCACTTTAAAAGCAATACAGATAGTTAAATATTAAGTAATCAACTTGTCTATTTTAGGGATGCAGTATCCCAATATCATGAGCTAAATGTCCTACAATACTGCACTGCAATTTCCCAGAGATAAAATTATAAGCATGTTCCGCTAACCTCAGCAAGATCAAGATGAGGATCCTCCATTGACTTATAAAGCATACCCCTAAACTCTTGCATCACCTTTTCCACTTCCTCAAGTACACGTTTTAGTATCCCCACCTGCAGGTTGTTGAAAAAAATACATTAAACATATTCAATGCACTAAATCTACATTATGTTTTATGGTGCCTAACGATGAAGCCATGAGATACAGTCTTGACTCTCGTGTCTGTACTTCAGTTTGTATTCATCCATAGTTCACTGAGAACTTAAGTATTTGTCAGGTACATCACGAAACCTAATGTTTCTAGGAGCTTTGCGTGAATCAACAATACTCGGTGAACTTGCATACAGATTAGAGATTAATAATTCTATGATACATATGTATGAGATTGGGCATAAAATAGAAAACATAAAATATTCACACACGAAAGCAAACTTAAGACTAAACTAAATTTATGCAGTAAAAGAGTTGAAACATGAACGTTGACTATTCCACTATAAGAAACTGTTATGGCTTATGATCTTCCATGCATCCTTCATCATCTAGTAAACCATGCAGTCAAAATTGGACCAAAAAGAAAAGGCTAAACCACAAGGTTGGAACCTTGGCCTTTAACCCACTATCGATGTTTGTACGAAATATGTAAATATTAGTTTATGTAGACGTATCTTGCAGAGTGGAGAGAACACTTTATAGACAAGGAGCAGTCCTAGTGTCCTACAAACTAGTAAAATATAACTAAATGACCCCACCGAGGCCTGGTAAATCCATGTGAACTGTAGTTTCTTGAGGGCACTTTAGGTACAATAGGCAAGACAACTTCCTCATATATACACATTTGTTCGATGCATATTACCATTAGATATGTATATTCAATTTGATGTCTATCAATTTCATATGTTTTGGTTTTCTGAAGCTCATGGCCTATGCCAATATGTAGTGAACTAGTATTAGAGGGTCAAATAGGAGATAGTCAACAGCGATAACACCTTAAGAATTCTGACAGGGATCGCTGGTTCGTGGTTCCCAATGAATTCATATGGTTGTCAGATAAAGCTGGGACTGTAGTTGATTATGTACAGATTATAACCAAAGTTTACCAAACAACACAAATTCCGCCCCATCCCAAGCGCTATCAGATAAAGGTGCACATAAAATAAATTAAGAAGCTGGCATACATGGGAAGGAAGAACAATTGACTTTGCTTTTTGGTACTCTCTGACAGCAAGGTCGTATTCTCCCTTTCTAATGTTCCCACGGATAGCGCTTGGTAGGTTAAACAATGTCCGGAATCTCTGAAGCATTCCCTGAACTGATCTGATCTTTTCAGCTTGTGCCTGTGCCACAAGGTAAACTTGAGTGCGCTCAAGAAGGAACGCTACAGTAATAGTGTGAAGCCTAATAAGTGGTAGTTCTAGACAAAGCTTAGTCTTTATACCTGCCTCTCAAATAGAGGCTCAAATGCACGATTTGCCACACCGCTAATTCTTTGCGTGACTGCGTATAAGTGGGCAGTACCTGCACCTTCCGGATCTTCCTCTATCTGTCTGAGTTTTGACTCAATGTCTGCAGAAAAAGTCAATTATATTACAAAGAGATGCAAATAATTCAAAATCATAAACATTTAGCTGCAATATGAAACATATCTAACACTAAATGAATACCATCTATTGTAGTTTTGCACGAGACAAAACAATCAAAGTTCTCCTTGACTAACTGCTTTTTCTGCTGTGTTCTCCCTTTGAGATCAGTTTTCAAGGTGAGAGCACCAGCCTCTAAGTCAGCAGCGCTTGTGTCTTTGTGAACCCAAGAAAGGAAAACCTTGGGATCAAAACTTGGAGACGAATATATAACTTTGTCTGCAGAAGTTCAAAAAAAAGTAATCTTATAAGGCGAATAAATAAAACACTAAAAGATCCATAAAAATATCATCCTTACCTCGCAAACTGGGGTCCAAACCTTGAGACTTCTCCCTTGAAATTGGAGAACTCACTGAAGCATCAGTGATCAATCGCAGGGACTTATTATCCATTACACTGTTAAGATAACAAATATTATTAAACATTGAAAGGGAAGTGGACATGGGATAATGATAAAGTTAACTTGGTTTAATTAACTGACATTATCATCCATTCTACAGATTGTATCACATGGGCAAAAGGTAATGCACAAGCTACAGTAAGAATGCGTAGGAGGATAATACTTGTAATGAAATATCAACATGAAAGATATGTTTATTTCTTTGGTAAGGATCATCACCATGTTTTCAAAATGTTTCACATAGAAAAAATCAACTTAAACATAGAAATAAACATATTCTTTCAACATGAAAGAATATGTTTATTTCTTTGGTAAGGATCATTTCTGAAATATTGGTCAGGTCTGCAAAGGGATGAGGACGGCCGAGCGCTTGAAGAGGGAGCAGAAATCCTGCAACAGGCGGCGATCCAGCATCACCCAAGACAGAGGGCCAGGTCCAATGACAATGCAAGAGGAGCAATCACCAATGGTTGAAGCAAAGACGAGAAGCTGTTGGGAACATGCATGGCGAGTCTTCAACTACTCAGGCGGTACCAGCATAGGACTTAGCGAGTCGCAGTGGGAAGAACCAAAAACTTGTAATGGAAATATTGAGTAGATGTGGGGCGCTTGTCGGATGAACCTGGGTATCATCCGACAAGCATCAGTCAAGACAGTAGCAGTAGTTTCGCTTTACTTTTCTGCATTTACTTTCATGCATGAACTCTTAAGACATCGTGTAATTTCGTTACCCAAGTAATGAAATTCCAGGGCGTGCCCTGTTATGCAAAAAGAAAAAAAGAAAAAATCAACTTAAGTGCAACATAAGGCCTTTTGGCCCCAGGTATAGCCCAGCTTCTCTAACTGCAACCTGAAGATGTAAATAGCCCACTTAACCACTTGGCTTTTAAAGAAGCAGATGTTGCCCCCATCAAAAGAAACCAAGTGCTTATCCCTACTAGCTTCTATAGATTCCCCGCTTTCTGTCCACCCACTCCACCTTCAGTTGGCTTCTGGGCTTCGCCAACCAACAGTTTCAGAGGTTCAGAGCGTGGCTGCCAGAAAAGAAGCCAATGTGCAAAGCCAGTTTCTGAGAGGAACTGAAGTTCGACTAAATAAATCTAAAAAATTTCAGCATGTATGTATTAACCCCAAGGAGAGAAGGAAATGAGAAAGTTCTGGTGCCGATCAGAACTTTGATGTTGAGAGGCCTTCCGAAGAGGAATAAGTAATCTAGTGAAATGAGCTGAAAAGGTTGAAGTTTATGCAAAATGGTGCTCTAATAGCCAAGAAAAGAGCAATCATGATGAGCATGTTTTCCTTACAAAGTGTTTCTTAGGTGGTAAACAATGTAGGTGTTGCTCAAAAGTTTGATGATATAGATTGTTACCCAAGGCCCAATGGATCCAAAACCTCTACTCCTTTTGGTAAAGTCTGAACACTTGTGAGTGCCTTTCGAGCTGCTGCGGCTGCTGCTTTCTGATCAAGTGCCTCCACAGTAGGCGCTGCTCTTGCTTCACGCATTCCTCGAACCCGGCGAGCAAGCTGAGTGGAGCGAAGGCAGACAAACATTAGACATGTTCAGCATCCGCGTGGAAACTTACAAAGTGCAAGATAGCTGGTTGAATAAAATATCATGTCGAAAGAATTAGGTAACTATTATCAGACAAGACAACTAAGTAAAGAGACTCAGGGGAATAGTCCAACTGTCCGCAATAACATGTGACTGTTCTAATGTATGGTATTCAACACGACTCGGAATTATTTGATGCATGTTATTTATGTTAGATGGATACAGAATGGGTGTAAGTGGAGCATTGTGCGACTTAAAACACCGGTTTATAATTTTGTTGATGCATGCTCAATTTCCAGTCTCGCATTGGTGTCAGGCAGTGCAAATCAACTGGACTGCACCAGAGCAGCATTCACAGTCATGCCAACAGCCAAGTTCAAACATTTGTCCATAAATTCACACTGCCAATTAGACAGGCAAAGGGATTCAAATTGGTCAAGCTGAGAAAATAGAATTTGCAATTTCGAAATCGGAAGTACCAAGACATGCCTCCAACGATCATATTCTAGCTAAATTTCAACGATCAAGGACGACTCCAGCCCGCTACACGAACACAATTGACCTGGTCATCGCAATGCGCGATCTCCACGACCTAAGCTAGCACAGCAACCACCACCCCAGGAGATCGAGATCTCGCCCAGCCCCCGTACCTCTGCCTCGTCGACGCGCTTCCAGCTCCTGGGCTCTTCGTCGTCCAAGTCTCCGTCGTCCCTGGAAGCCGCCCTCCGCGCTCCCGGGCGCCCGGCCGCGCCCCCGCGCGGCGGCGGGGGGCCGCGTTCGCGGGGGCCATTGTCCTCGTCGCCGGAGGAGATGGAGAGCAGCTCGACCTCTGAGTCTTCGTCCTCGTCGCCGCCGCGGCTGGGCTGGCGCGCCTTCGCGGGGGCGCCCCCGCCCCGGGCGTTGCCGCCGCGGGAGTTGGGGGCGGGCGGGCGAACGAGGTTGACGACGGGCTTGTTCGCGGCGGGCGGGCGCTGGTGGCTGAGGTCCCGCGCCGCCTGCTCCTGCAGCGCCATCTGGAGGAGCTCGTCCTCGTCGACGTCGCTGTCGCTCGCCATGGCCGGGGGTGTCGGGGGCCGGATCTGGCAGGGAGGAGGGAGCGCGTGCGGTGGGTTGATGAGATGAGAAAGATTTCAGTCTGGACAGGACGGACGTTTTCGTTGGCCTTGGATCGGCGCGGATCGGAGAGGGGCCCTGGTCCGGCTGGACCGGTCGCCGGCTCGAACTAGAAGGCGCGACAACGGAAGAGGTGGTTGCCTTGTTGGAAGCCCCTTCCGTACATAACAAACAAGCAGCCCGTATCATCCAATCTTAACGGATCAGCACCTTTGAAATTAAGCAGAATAGCGCGACCTAAAAAGGCACCAATTATTAGCCAACATTGACCTTAGTGTTTGGTTGAGAATTTTTGTAATCCCAATCCGACCGCAGCTGACAATAGTTATGTGAAAACATTGGTGTTTGTTTCGATAGTTAGTAATCAAATGTGGTGTAACATCCGTGTAGAAATCACATTTCACTAAAAAAAATATTATAATTAAATAGCTACTTACTGACTAGTCATGCTTTTCTTTCTTGTTCAGCACGCTAGTAGCTATATTGCCACCTTTTTTCTGTGAGGCTTCAAGTAATTGTGTTGACCAGCCTACACGCATGGTAAAGCTAAGACCCTCAGACAATAAAGTTGTGAACCTTGTTGCTCAATGTATTGGAGACTCTTGGTGTCCTCGAGCTCCCGGAGTCGGACAAATGATCTTCATTGTCGTTGCAAACATCATTGCAACCAGCTACGAAGGTAGAGGTGATGGTGAGGGCAGTGTCAAAACTGTGACATGAAAACGAGGAGGCAAGCATGTTTGTCACATATCTGTATGAGTAATTTAATTCAAATTTCAAGGACTAGAACCTTTTTTATATCTACCTTTATATGGTCTAATTATAGTTATTCATGCATCTAAAAGCTGAAACTTAAACTTTGCAATAACACAAGTGTTAAGCACACTTAAATTAACGAAATAAATTCTGAAACTTGGTTGGGGAGGGGTTGGGGGGTGGGGGGGGGGGGGGATGGCCCCTGCCAGTCCCATTCAGTTCCATCACTAGATAAGGGCCCGCCACCAAGCCAAAGTGGAGGTGGACACGGCATGAGGATGTCCTAGACGCATTCCATAGATAGAGAGGTGTTGTCCTCAAATACCGTTGAGTTGAGAACTTAATGCATGGTCTCTTATGACATATCAGCCGAGTGTCTCAATGGTTACAATGTGGTGGTTAGAGAGGAGAAAGGTGAGGATGTCGCATTAGCAAGGTTCGATCAACCGTGCCTTGAGACCAGAGAAATTAGATGGTAGTGTTTGCATGTAGCTCGCTTGAGCGCGCAACAATGGTCGTAGAGAGGCTATAGGCAGTGAGACCAAACACTATATGAGAACATTGCATCCAAAAAATACCACGGAAAATTATAGACGATGAGAACCTCTACTTTATGGTAATCACATTCATTAAAACCTAAAAATTGCCATACGTAAGGTATCTATCCACACGTCGGCCGCACTACTATGAGCCAAGTATGAAGAATCCCTAAAAGAAACAATTTCCGCTAACTAAATGATCATACATATATATAACAAAGCATACACGACAAATGGATGAGTTGATTGAGCTAGATGCATCACGTCAGGGATGAACCAAGCATATGATGACTGGGTATTCTCAGGAATACCCAATTATTTTGCCAAAAAAATTTGAGTACACATCAAGTATACTTCATGTTGGGATGCCTTGGTTCGGCTCCACAAGCGCAGGTTACCCACAATCCATGGCCCATATTGAGCAGACACAACCCATAGATGTCTTGATTCATCTCCCATCTCTCTCTGTTGTAACATTTGTTTGTCTCTCTCAAATCGAGCCCCGCCGCTCTCCAATCCCAAACCAAGCACCCGCCCCAACAATAAATCCCGAAAACCGCCCATGCCTACTTTTGAACGCCACTCCAGGCACCGCGTCTGTCGTTGTATCGCTTGCGCCCATAGTTGTCTAGCTCACCAACACCCATCGTTGAGCCATGCTAATCCACACGACGTGCTCGCCGTCGAGACGCTAAGCTCTAGGCACCTCAGCTGTCGTTGCTCGATGTGCCATGCCCACAGTCGAGGCGTGCCACTCTGGCATCACCCTGTCATCACTCATCATCAAGCCCGCACCCGTTCCCACCATCGTCCGCTCCATGGTCTCGTCTCGTACGGCTCTGGCCATGCCCACACGTCATATAGATTTAGCCATGTCCGTGGTTGCCTTGTCGAATGACCGACCGGGAATACCCAGGTCACAAATCTTAGGTCCGTCACTGCATCATATGATCATGAAGCGCAATCGACAATCAAATGCTTATGTGAAAAAGAACACCCTCTAGTAGTAATAGTGCATTATCGCCACTAATGACACATTCAATTTCTTTGCCTAGCTACGTGTTAGTGTGGTGTCTTTGTGTTAGTCTTTGTTCTTCCCTGAACTCATTCGACCGGCCCTATAGATTGTAGAGACCTACTCCATTAGACATTATAGACATTTGTTAGGCTTTTCCAAATATGGGACTCGCCCCAAGCATACGCGCGATCCTCATCCATCATCCTGCCAGGCATATGCCGCCACTTCGGCTAAATTGCGTTAAGCCGTTCACGAAGGCGGGTCAGGTCGAGAGGGACAAGCCGACGAGCGTTTGCGGCGGAGGCTATTCGACGTCCAGATTCCAAAGAAGGCAAGGTTGCTCAGGCAAGGTATCACCGTCACTCACGCAAACTCACATTCATCCCGACCCCACAAGTCATGGACTCGTCTGACAGAGCCCTAAATCCCAGCCGCAGGCGCGGGCAGCGCGGAGAGCAGTGCCCCGAGCAGCGAGCCGCACTTCACATCTCTGACACGGTCCGGGCCCACCGCCTCCCCGTCGCCTCGCCGCCGCGACGACCAGACCAACCTCCTACAAATACGCCCGCCTGCCACCTCGGCGCCGCCACTTCCCGGATCCCGATGCGCCGTACCCAGATTCCACCCTCCTGTCGAAACGTCGCTCCCCTGTTCCTGGCTCGCGGCCTCTGACGGGACGGGGGCGGAAGAAACGCCAAACCCCCCGGCCTAGGGTTTGGGTTCCGGCCGGATCCACCGGCTAGGGTTCATCGCCGGTGAGCTGCTCCAATGGCGGATCGGGAGGAGGACGAGGAGCTGCAGATGGCGCTCCGCATGAGCCTCCAGGGCTCCCCGCCGGCGCAGCCCGAGCCCAAGCGCAGCAAGCCGCCTGCGCCGGAGTCGCCGGAGGCGGAGGCGCGCCGGAAGCAGCGCGAGCTCATGGCGGCCGCCGCCGAGAAGCGCCTCCGCTCGTTCGGCTCGCCCGCCGCGAAGCCCGCCGCCGTCCCGCTAGCGCCGTCCTCTCCGCAGCTGCAGCCGGCCGCGGCGGAGCCAGCACCCGTCCCCGTGGTCGCCAAGGAGGAGGAGAAGGCGGAGCCGGAACCGACCGAGGTACCTATGGAGGAGGCGAAGGGGGAGGTGAAGGAGGTGGAGGTGGAAGAGGAGGAGGGGGGAGACGAAGGGGAGGAGGTTCCTCTGGACGTCGCTGAGAATCTGTGGGCAATGGTGTTTGGTAATGGAGTTTCAAAGGCTGTCTTGGCGCAATGGAGCAATCAGGGCATCAGGTGAGCTTTTCTTCGGTGCTACTGTTTCTTCACTCGAGTGTAAGAGATTCTTTTGGTGCGAGACGTTAGTGGCTTTCATCTGGTTGTTGTTAGAACTAGCTAGACTGAACAGATTAGTATGTTCCTGTTCTGAAGTTATAGTCAGTCTGCCTCAAGATTTCAGTTTGCTTGTTCATGTCGTTTCTATTTCTGATGAAATGTGGAGGGGCGTCTTCAAACAATTACTGCTACAATTTTATTTCGTTAGGACTGAGAACTTATCCCTGTAGTCTGAGTCTGGTGCCAGTGTTCTGTGGAAAAAAAAAGGATGCCTAGTCTGCAATTGTAGCATGTATGGGAAGTGGTTGTTCTTGTGTGAGTGTTGTGCTGATGTCTGAATGTTATGTGTGTCTGAGATGATCTGTGTTGAGCTTGTACCATTACTGTCTAGGCATGCTTAAATTCTTTCAAGTATGGGTCTAAAATGCAGCTCTGTTAAGTCGGTGGAGAACAGAGCCGTTGCATGCCGATAGCCACACCATGCATTCTAAATTATTAGGCACACATTTGTTTTTCCAGGTTTTGCGAGTGTGCACCGTGCGCAAACTCACTGATGTTTTTAACGCTTTGTTAAGTACACGTATGTATTGCCTAATGCGAACTATCCCCGTTTCCGTTACAAAAGGGGACAATTATGAGGGTCGTTTCAATTGTTTCGTTAACCTTTGTTTCCCTAAATTGACTACTTTCTGGAGTGCGGGACCATAGTACGGAAACTGACATATTTCCCTACCCCTCCTTTTCATTTTGCGCGCGAGTGTGGGGTCCCCGCGGGGTGGGGTGGGGGTGGGGGGTTGCTGAGTTGTCTACTTGTCGTCGTTCCCTGTATCCAAAGTTATTACTTTTATCTACAGAAGCAGCTCTATCTACAGAAGTTATTTGGATCTGGAAAATCATTCATATTTGATCAAAGTAGGTTCATTCCCACTAAAACATAGGCAACTCTATCTACAGAATGTCGTGGTGTAGGAAATGCCTTCTTGTTTTATCAAGTTATTACTTATAGGACACGGTATCTTCGTATTTATTTTTTCAGCACTAGATTCCACTTCAGGATTAGCTTCGACTTCGACTCAAGGTTTATTATCTACTCAAGGATGTCAAACTGAGGGATGATGAGAGGGTGCTTGTGCTTTCCAAATTGGTGCTCGTGTGGAAAGCTTAAAATAATGAGTCTTAAGTTGCATATTAACTCTCCATAATTTTTGTTTGTAATGGTTTGTTTGAAAAGTATCTAGAAGTATGAGCTGTTTTGTACTGATGAAGGTTCTGAATGCACGAGTTTAAGCTCAAAGTCAGCTATCACTTACTTCTCAGCAGAGTAGGTTTGTTGTATATCTAGCATCATGGTTTCAGTGCCTAACTCAGAGTGCCATATAGGAAGGTAACTTCAAGCATTTAGGACGGACGATAAATTTCAAAAACGAAAATGGCTACCAGCCTAATTAGATTGTTATCGTAGACCAAGCAACTGCGGTCGGTACTTTTCACTGTAACTAATTGATAATACAGGAGTTAATTGTGCCTTTGATAGAATGGTGCCCACTGCTGGCTCTAGCCAAGAGCTAGAGACTTATTCAGATTTACGAGGGCAATATCACATTTACATTCTTCCCCATAAGTTGCTCGGATATAAACATTGCCAACCATATTATGCCTTCCATGCAGAACTGAATGCTGTACATATAATTTTGTCTTATTATTGCCGAAAAATGCATGCAGGTTTAGCTCTGACCCAGAAACAACTATGGGACTCGTACAACATGAAGGAGGCCCCTGCGGAGTCTTAGCTACTGTGCAGGTACAACTTCCTTATTTTCCCTAACTGCTATTACTTGATTGAGGCTTTTCCATTTTTCTACCTTTTAAGTTTCCATTGTGACTTAAACTGTTAATCTTATGAACTACCTGAACATTAGCAATGATTCCACATCATACTTCATAGAATCAACTGTAGCCATACAGATGATAGGCAACCAAATTATCTTTGGTAATTTGTCGTCCCAACAAGTATGCCAATAGGTCGAGTATTTCTCTTACACAAAAATTTAGATAACTTTTAACCAGAATGGGTAAACAAAACATGTACCCTTTTGTTGTTCAATCTCACTTTGATCTGGTTTTAATAACTCTTTTACTGTTTAATCTAACTTAGATATTTATTTTTATTATTGTAGAGTTCCTTTTGTTTAGCATTTCAGATAGTAACTTTATTATAATTTGTTTGCAGGCATATGTCCTTAAATACGTTTTGTTTTTCTCTGAGGAGTTGGGTAATCCAGAGGCCAACGATCCTTTGTATACTTTGGGACAAAGACGCTTTTATCAGAGTTCTTTTGCTGCGGGGGATGATTTTTCTTCTCTAACCGATGAGAGAAAGACAAGGTGGTTTCTTGTGCTCCTTATAAACCATGTTGATGTCGTGACTAATTTATCTTTTCAATGTTTGATATTAATCACTTTTCTTAATTTGTGGATTGCCGAAACTTTGCACCTCTTATGAGGGATCAATATTTGAAATTATCAATGCACACAAGTTTCTCCAATTATCTCTACTGTGATAGGCTGATAGCTACCTTCACTTACCAACTGATACTATTAGTATTAGTGGACTATCAAAAACATGAGGCATTACATTGATTTTATAATGACAGCACAAACACTCTAGATGTTGGTATCATGTAAGATATACAGCAACGTACTTTGAGATTTATTCTTTACACTAATTCAATGTTATTGATTTTTTTTAGAGCATTGGTTCATGCTATGGTGGAGATTCTATTTTTATGCGGAACAGGGGAAAGAGCTGTTGTAGCATCCATTGCATGCGTCAACCGTGGAGTAAGTACTTGGATGGGGCTCATGTGCAGATATAAGGTGTTGGATGCTTCGATGGTGGTTAATACTGTTATAAAACTTTCTGCAGAAAATGGATGCAGTTTTGGAAGGTCTTTCTTTTGAATCAGCAACAGATTTGCAGAAAGTTCTAAGAACAAGTACAGTTACCTCAAGGAAGGATGCGTTCAACATCCTTTTGGCAAACATTCCTCTGTTCGAAAGTCGATTGGGAGCCATGTTATTTCTTATCTCAGCTCTATTCTCGCGAGGACTGGTATGTCTTTGTACACACAAATTCTCAGCCTTTTGTGCAGTACTAATTCCTGTTTGCCTGGGTAAACATATTTGCATTTTAGAAACCCAGTGGAAACTTTAGGCATATTATCCTGCATAGACTAATCATTGGACAAAATTCTGGTTGTATATTGTGGTTACAGTTGCTAAGGAGTAAAATTAGACCAGAAAATGAAATGAATTGTTTAAACCGATGTTACAATGCAATAACTATAATTCAAAAGACTGTTGGGCTGTTAGCTGCTTAGTGGGTCTTTCTTTTGGGTGCTATACCATTCAGGTTATTCTGGATGGCTAATTATTTGTCATTTTAGAAAGAGATAATTTAAATAGATATAACAGATGGATATCTCAAAGCATATGAAGACTCTCTTCACTTTCTTACCATGTATCTTTGGGATACAGGAACATATTCAAGCTGACCGAGATGATCCAAGCCAGCCACTGGTCACTGCCCCGTTTGGGCATGCTTCACAGGTATATCTTAGTCATTCATATATCTTCTTAGCACATTAAAGATACCTTCGCAGTATTGTGATACTGAACCTAATAACTTATTTGCCAATATTACTCATATGTGATACAATGGCATTCTTCTATTTAGTTCCTGTGCATTTTCATCTTATGCAATGCTGGTCAACTAAGATATATCCTATTTGATCTTTCACAGGAAATTGTGAATTTATTACTCTGTGGAGAGGCTGTCCCAAATGTATTTGATGGAAAGATGGATCTTGGTGGTGGCATGTCCTTGAAGGGCATACCAAATAATGTTGAAGTTGGTTTTCTTACCCTTCTGGAATCACTAAATTTGTGCAAGGTTGGTCAGTACCTGAAGAGTCCGAAATGGCCAATATGGGTTGTAGGAAGTGAAAGTCATTACACTGTCCTGTTTGCCCTAAACCCCAATGTTCAGGAGGAGAATGAGCTGGAAGAGCGTGAATCCAAAATCAGGAGGGCCTTCGATGCACAAGATCAAAGTGGTGGTGGTGGTTTTATTAGTGTTGAGGGATTTCAGCAAGTTCTCAGGGATACCAACATAATTTTTCCTTCTGATAAGCTCGAGGACCTATGTAACGCTGGCATTATAGTATGGAGTGAATTCTGGCATGCATTGCTTCAGTTGGATAAAAGAGCCGGAGGCATGAAGGATCCAACTGGACTTATGGGCAAGAAGCAATTCACAATCTATCACTTCAACGGAATTGCCAAGTCTGTACTGAATGGGAATGCAAATATAGGTAGTTCAAGTCCTATACAGAGACCTAGGTTATGCAAGCTAAACGTCACTGTCCCCCCAAGGTGGACTCAGGATGAGTACCTAGCTGATGTTGTAAGTGCATCAACGAGCGGCAGCAAGGATGATAGTGTTCTTTCTCTAGCTCCACCAGTACAGACTTCTCAACATGCACCATTAGTGGACTGCATTAGGACACGGTGGCCGCGAGCAGTTTGTAGCTGGGCTGGAGACGTGCCAAGTATTGTCTGACACAGAAACTCGAGTTCTAAATCAAATTCTGAAGAGACTACTCAAGCAGGCCGCTTGAGCATCCAGACTGTTCAGATTGTACCCTTCAAAATTGAAGAAGATGTTGCTGGCGTTGTAATCGCCCCAGCTGATGAATATATGATTTTTTTTCTTCAACATGAGTGATGCTTTAATGTGTGATTTTTATCAGGAACCCGAACATTCTTTTTCGTTAATTGACATTAGATGTATACTCAGTTTATGAACATGTTTCCAGTCTTGGGGTACATTCTTTTCTGTACACAGTTTTGTTGTGTTTTCATATGTTCTGACACAGCGAGTTGTCTTGGCAGAATGCTATTGAGTAAACAACAATGAATGATCGTACCATTGGTTCAATTATTTGAATGTTACTTGATTTTGTGATTGTTGGTAAAATTTGCAACAGGACACTGTAAAAACGTGACATTTTCTGCTGGACACCGCCACAGATTTTATTTGCTGCTGGACACTGAGAAACAACTAGATACAATGTCTAGCAGTAAATAAAACTTGTTTCACTGTCCAGCAGTGTCACGATTGGGGAGTGTCCCATAGCAAATTTGGTCGTGATTGTTTGTCAGTTTGAATGATACCTGGTTACTGCAATGGAACTACTAGTGATTTACTGGTGTCCCAGGTCAGTCACTTGAAAAAACCAAAAAGCTGACCTGTTCCCAATGTGACCTGTGCCTTGGGTTATTTCCAAAGAACAAAATTTCGTAAGGGGCTGGGGGCTAGTTATCTATCCATTTGCCAGAGATGTTCCTCTCCCCTTTCTAACACTTTCACCCTGGTTGCGTAAAAACGTCCGCCCCATGAAGAAGCTCCACCTTCACCTGTTTGGAGCAAGAGTTTTGGCAAGTACATTGGGCTATTTGGGTGAACCGGCGATGTAGCAAGTTGATACTACCTGCACAACGACTTGGAACTGTATGAACACCACAACATTTTGGACGGCATGGCTACAATTCAGAGTTAACATATCCGCTTCACTTTTGGTGGGTTATTGATGACAGATCATGAGCCATGGTGTCTTCCCACATTTTATAGACTGACGTCATCTCATGCTCCATGCTTAGTAGTTGTCGTCTTGTCGATGCTTGTATGTATACCTGGCCAGCTCCTATAGTGTGACGGGCTATTAGAAAAGCAATTAATTAGCACTTTTAGCATTAACATAAATTTAGGATTAGTAATTAGTCCAAAAGATACTACTCCTTCCGTCCTCAAAAGAATGTCGCTGTTGACTTTTAGATGTTATGTTTGACTGCTTGTTTTATTCAAATATTGAAACAAATATGTCATGACTATACTATATTCAATGATAAAACAAGTTATAAAAAAAATAGTATTTGCACAAAAAATTTGAATAAGACGAACGGTCAAACGTGATGTCTAAAAGTCAAAAACGACACTTTTTTGGAGACAGAGGGAGTACTAACTTTGTTGTATTGTCCTCTGACAAAAATTGAACTTCAAAAAAGGAATTCTGATGGGCATAATGGTAATTAGTTGCCCATCAGCATCCATAATAGTTGCCAATTAGCTGAAGGCGTTTGAAATCTCTAATCATTAGCTGACTTTTAGCCACCTATTAGCTAGTATTAGCTGGGTTTGAAGAGTTAATATGATAATTGTTAGTGGGATGATAGCTAACAATTAGTGAGCTATTAGTTAGGATGTTTGAAACCTCTAGTGCTAATTTTTATAGCTAACAATTATCCTTAGAGAATTCAAACAAAGCCTAAGTGGCAGAGTTTTTTCTATCATTTTTTTTACCTTAATTTGATTTTTATTGAATTTGGATTAGTTCGATTTCAATAAGAGTTCCAAATAAGCGGTAGAAGTAGAAATGAGATTCAATTAGTACTTCTATCGATGCAATGATGCATGGACCTAACTTCTTTACTAGGACCCCCGCTAACATTTATGATAGTGACGACAGACCCATAAAATTTCTGACATGACCACTTCTATACGTAATGGATTTTATATAGAGCATATCATAGCCCATGTTTTTATTTAATAAAAAATGATAAGCTTTCTTGTAATATTTAGAACATGCTAAATATAAAAAAAGTATTTTACATATACGCTTCTAGTATGTTGCTTTCATATATCTTTTTTTTTCGAAGAGCTTTCATATTTCTGAATATAGTCATCATAAAAGTTTTATATTAAATAGTAGTATAATGCTACAGATTGAATTGAATAACATTACTGTAGATCAACGCATTTTGGGTTTTTTCCCCCAAAAAAACGCATTTTGGGTTTTTTAAAAAAAAACCGCATTTTGGGTTTTCAGCTTTCCCCATCTAGCGAGAGAACACGGAAAATATTGTCAGAACAAACCCCACGGATCCGACAGCCCGTTCTTCCTCGCCGCGCCGGAGATGAGCTCTTCGGCGGCGCCCCCTCCTCCTGACCCCCAAACTGCCCCTCCCCCGGCTGCCGCACAGCCCGTCGAGCCAGGTAACCAGGCGTCCCTCCCCTCCCCACCAAAACCTAACCCCACAATCACCACCCCGCCGCCGCCGCCGCAGAACGCCTCGGCGGCCACCACCGCCGCCTCTGCCGCGCCGGTCCAGAACAACCCAGGGCCCACCACCTCTGCCGCGCCGTCTCAGAAAAACGCAGGGCCCACCGCCGCCTCTACCGCACCATTACGGAAGGCGTCAGGGGTTACCGCTGCTGCGCCGCCCCGAAATGCCGCGGGAGCCGGAGCCGCCTCCGCCACCGCCGCGGCACCGCGTCGAAACCTCTTGGGGGCCACCACAACTGCTGCCGCGGTGTCTCGGAAATCCTCCGCCCGGGCGGCCACTACTACCGCGGTGTCTCGTCACCCCTCGGTGGCCGCCGCCGCGGTGGTGGCGGCGGCGCCCCAGAACCCCTTGGGGGCTGCGGCGGCCGGCGTCGCCCCCCCGAGGGCCGCCCCCACGCGCCCGGAGGACTACACGCCGCGGATGGGGATGGAATTCGAGTCCGAGCAGGAAGCCTACGAGTTCTACTGCTACTACGGCTGGATGGTGGGGTTCAATGTCCGGAAGGAGTACGGCAACAGAAGCAAGAAGACCGGCGAGATCACCTCACGCAAGTTCTCTTGCTCCCGCGAGGGCCACAGGGCTGGCAATAAGGCTGGCAAGCACAATAGACTGCCAATGCCGGAGTCAAGGACGGGATGCCATGCCCACCTTGTCATCCGGCGCAAGAAGCCTGGCTCCAAATTGGAGGTCTACGCGTTCGAGCCGCGGCACAATCACCCGCTATTGGCTGCATCCTCGATGCCCTGCCCTTTCCAGTCGACGGTGACACCTGCTGCTGTTCCACCTCCTGATCAGTTAGTGAATGGTGGTGAGCCACCGGCAGTACAGAATTCTACAGAGGGGGGCGATGCTGTGAGTGCAGGGGAAGGGCAGCGGCAGCATCTCCGGACGAGGAGGCAGTGGGAGATGAAGTATGGGGAAGCTGGTGCCTTATTGAATTACTTCCAAGAGCAATCTCTGGCTGAACCCTCATTCTACCATGCTGTGCAGTTGGATGTTGAGGACAAAGTGGCAAATATATTCTGGGCTGATGGGAGGATGCTTGTTGACTACACTCAGTTTGGTGATGCTGTTGCATTTGATGTGGTGTCTAGAAACAACATGGGCCTCCGCCATTTAGCCTCTTTCGTTGGTGTTAACAATTTTGGTGAGCCTATTGTTTTTGCGCTGGCACTCATGTATGATGAAACTGCTGAGTCCTTCCGGTGGCTGTTTGAGACGTTCCTGCATGCGATGTCTGGGCAAGTACCGAAGACTTTCTTTTCACATCACGACACGGTTATAACAAAGGCTGTTTCACTAGTGATGCCTAATACAAGTCATGCTATATGTGCATGGGATCTTAAGCATGCTGCAAAAAGGATTTTAAATCAGCTTGGTAGGGGTGAAGGTGACTGCAATTTCATCAAGGAATTCAAGGCTTGCATCAATGAGCATGAGGAGGAGATGGAATTTATCACTTCTTGGAATGCTATGATCAATAAGCATAACCTTCAGGATAACGCATGGTTGCAAAAGATATTTGAAGAAAAAGAGAAGTGGGCCAGACCTTATCTAAAAGGGATATTTTCTGCAGGGATGAAGGGCACTCAAATAAATGAACGCCTTCTTTCTGATGTGCGGGATCATTTGAGAGCTGGGGTGGATATTATTTTGTTCTTGAGGCATCTTCGGAAGGTGATCATTGAAAGGAGATACAAAGAAATGGAAGTAGAGTATAGCTCAAGGCTTAAATTACCGTACTTTAAAATTAAAGCTCCTATTCTGACACAAGCTTCTGAGGTCTATACCAGTATGATCTTTCAGCTCTTCCAAGAAGAATATGAAGAGTTCCAGTCAGCTTACATTGTGAACCGTGATGAAAGTGGCCCACGTCGTGAATATACTGTTTCAATCGTTGAGAAAGAGAAGCAATATACAGTTTATGGAAATCCTACAGAACAGACTGTTTCTTGCTCATGTAGAAAGTTCGAGACAAAGGGTTACTTATGTAGCCATGCGCTTAAAGTTCTTGATGCTATGGATGTAAAATATCTACCAGATAGATACATCATGAAGCGCTGGACTAAATTTGCTAGGTTTTTGACATCATCGGTGGTCCCAGGTCAATCATTTCAAGCAGACGAGTCAATGGAATCTTCAAGTCGGTACCAACATATGTGCCAGAAGTATGTTAGGCTAGTCGCTAGAGCATCCGAATGTGAGGAAACTTACAGAGTACTAGACAAGTTTTGGTTAGAACTTGGCAAAAAAATTGATGACATCCTACAAAAGCAAACAAGCATTGATGCATCTATGATGGAGCCTGATGTCCAGGACCTTATGATATCCTTATCTTCTATCACAAATGGTGCCGGGCAAGAAAACTGCATACAGAAATCTAGCAAAGCAACAACAAAAGAATCAAAGAAAGGACAAAAAAACAAAGTTCAATCTAGAAACTGCATAGAGAAAGGTCTGCGGAAGAAGCAGAAGGTGCAAGCAGAACAACCCTCAAAGCCCTATCCTCTTTCTGATGCATCTGTTCAATCTGGAAATGCACTATTTCAGGTAAGGTAATTTCACAGATTTTGCGTTCTAGTTGACTTGTGCAGATTAACATTTTAATCATAGTTTGCATACACTTCTAATGCTATCTACTGAATGTTGCCATGTGGCTGTTACTTTCTATGTCGAACAGTTATTGGCTGAGGCATTTTATATGGCCGGCCTGAAGTTCTGTCCGATTCTGTGTTCCTCTGTGCTCTCCAGATTAATATTTAATTTACATGAACAACTTATGTTAATGAAACAATGTTGTAAAAGTATTACATTTGTTGTAACCTTTGAAGTTGCTATTGCATCGCTTATGTGTAGTAAAAGTGCTGCCTTTTTGCAGTGTTAGCAGCTGAGGATAGTAATATTAGGTTTGTTGGGCTCATCAATCTTGTTTCTGTATATTTCTTTTGTTGCATATTGCTCAACGTTTCTGCTTCTTAGTTTAATTAGTACACAAAAATCACAGTATTTTACAATATTCAGGGCTTGGAGGCACCTCCTAACACTGTCCTGGTAGGTAGCCAAGTTCCAGCCTATAGAACTTGCAGGGTATGAAGTTATGATCTGTTTTTGGTCATGTTGTGTCAGATATTTAGTTGTTTTTGTCCCTCCAGGGGATTAACCTTTCAAATTCTACGGGACCAATCAACTATGAAGGAATGCATTCTGGGCTAAGTTTGACTTTCACTCCGGTATTAACTGACCTTTTGTGTGAACTCTGTTAAGCCTATTATATTATATACCAGAAATCTTATTTTTAAAATTGCCAATGTTGCAGGAACTAGGTTTTGCCACTTATCACACTTCTCAGGCACCAAGTAATAGCCAGCACAACCAGGCTAATGACAATGGGGTACGCAATTTGGCTTTTTTTTTTCACTCTCTTTTGTGTTAAACAAGATTACTTTATGTCATTGTATTTGTTTACCTTTTCAGCTCTCAATCTAATTAGGACTCAAAATAACCCAAACACACAAATCTGCATTCTTCGTTGACAGGGTTTGTAGAATGAAGATCTGTAAGACACCAGGTATCTTCAGAGTGAAAATTCTTATGGTGTCTGCATGTTATCCATCAACTTTTTATGGCCTCCACCTCACCTGTCACAATCTGCTGTAATCTCTCTTTTTGCTAGAAACCATAGTTGATAGACATTATTTTAGTACCTATTTGGCATTTTTTTAAAAATTTTAATCTACCTATATTCCTCTAGGAATAATATACATCATAATTTGCTAATTGTAGGTCATTGGTCAGGCTGCTGCCTTTTCTTTTGCCAGGAGCTCTTAGGGCTGCTTGGGTTCTGACTCACTTCGGAGTTCGGACGAGTCGATGGATCATAGTAAAAGGATTCATTCTCAACAGGTGGCTCTTTATGTTATCATGTTTCGTAACTGTATGAGTAGGAGCTATATCTGAATTGACCTGGTGTTTGGCTGTCGTTGCTCCTTACGAGTTCCAAGGTACGTGTCAGAAATTCAGAATGTGCAATAAGGTAGTCTTTTGTGCATCCAACAAAGTCTAAGGGCAATCTGGCAGCTGTTTGGGAATTAATTTTTGAGAAATTGCAATGCATGTAGATCATTAAGAGAGTTTACAGCTATTTGGAGTGGGGCTGCTAGTTTCGTTCCTGGGGTGTGGATATATACCATTTCTCCATTGTTTATAAAGTGTTTAGCACAACACAATAAAAGGCTGATCCGAGTTTTTATTTATTTATTTATTTAGAGAATAGCCATTCTGGCCTGCTTTTATTGAAAGCAATATAACGAGTACACAAGTTCAGGTACTGGGACTCCAGTTTCAACATACAGAGAGCAAGGAAACACTAAACGAACAACCAGCCCCTTGCAAGTAAACTAAGTACTATTACATGAAGACATCTTCACCCTCCCTTCTCTGTCTTGCTTGTGCTTCAAAAGATTGGAACCACAATTTCATCAACTCCATCTTCGTCTCCATAAAGCTTCTTTCTTCCTGCCGAAGTAGTATTCGCCATCTCTGCATGTAGGAGAAAATTTTGTGTAATATGTCTGTTGGCTTCTTGCTAAATTTCTTTTGAATAGCCATCTTATTTCTTTCTTTCCACAACCCCCATGCAATGCAAGCAAAACCAAACACCCCTGTATAATAGTTTTTGCTACCTAAAGGTAGCCAGTTGGACATAGAGTCCTCCATAATATTTGGAACATCATCCCACCCCAAAGCTTCTTTTATACAGTGCCACACAAATCTTGCTTGTGTGCACCTGAAGAGGATATGGTTAGTGTTTTCAAGTTTATTACAGAGAATACAATTTTTGCTGCCCTTCCAATTTCTTTTCTTCGACTCCATAAAGGCTGATCTGAGTGACTTGAGTGAATCTTTTGATGGCTAACTTTTTCTTTATCTGTTATCTTAAAAAAATTGTTGCCAACTCACACCACAGGGTTTCACATGCATTGGCCATTAGATTGCAGATACGGATTGAAATGAATATGATACACAGTAGATGCCGGGCTATCATTTCTATGTATTTCCAAACTGAAATGACCTCTACGATTATTTTTAGGGAGAAACCTATTTCACTCACCCGAGCAATTCATTTTGTCTGTTTTACCCCTTGAACAAAATCACGGCTCAATTTACTTGCCTAAACAATTCAGTTTAGTGCAACTTTCCCCCTATTGTGACTTGTCTTTTTTTGTTTCTCGGTGTACAAGTTGAGTTTGAAGCGTCAAATTTTGCATGATGATAATAAACACAATGACCTATTCTAAAATAATGATACTATTTACATAGTCTAGTAGCACTTAACAATAAACACATACAAATGATATAAAAATATGCTATAATTATTTTTACATAGATTGTCATATGTGCTATCATCACTTAAAAATTTGAGCTTTGAATTCAACTTTTATGTCGAGAAACAAAAAGACAAACCACAGTATCGGCGTGTCTTGTCCCTCAGGTCGCATGTTTAGTTGGAAAGGAGAACTGCAAATCCTGGATGGGATCGCCGGCAGATCCAAACGAAATTAGAGCATTGGAGATAAACTCATCTTGCAACGCCATCTTCCTAGCATCCATGGCTAATTGCTTCCCTGAAGGCAAGCAGTCGAGCTGTCTGGATACGGCAAGACCGAAAGCTGTGTGGAACGATTGAGCGGTTCCTGACAAAGCTGACGTTCCCTAGTGTTCTCGGGCCTAGGGGAACTAGGCGATTCTAGTAGTGATTTTGACTTCGAAGTTTTCAAACACATTCAGTGAAGACCTTTGAAAGAATTTCTGGCTCATGGAGTCATGCACACCCGTGTTGAGCACGGGGAGTCCGTACTAAGGGTTCAACGTCACCGGTAGTACCCCAAACTAAATATGATGGTAAACTTGATCAGTCCTCTACACTAGAGCTGTGGAATCCCGTGGAGTCGGATGGCCAAGCAGCAGGAGTCAACACACGCGCTGATCGTCCGGCATGCTCGGCCCGCCGGATGGCGGTGTACGCGGACTTCTTCTGGCTGAAGTACCATGTGACGAAAGATTCCGAGAAAAAGGGGTACCGATTCTGCCGACGACAACGGCGGGTAATTAAGCAGGCAAGTACAGATCAGAGCTTTCTGAATTTTCAACAAGTTTTCTGCGGAAGAGTGGCGTTAGGAATCCAATCCAATTGTTGTCTGGCAGACTGGCACCGTCATATCATTGGCATCAACATTTGGGTAATTGGAAGCGATTCATTTTTTTTGAGGGAATTGGAAGCGATTCATAACTTCGAACATATATCTCCCACGTAAACCAAATCAAACACAAATTAGATCGACTGAGCCCCGAGCTACTTACTAAAAGTTGAAGTTCCTCAGTGGTCATCGCATTCACATTAAATTTCTCTCCTTCATTTTTGTGCAAAATTAGTCATTTCTTCCTTTAAAAAAATAGTCATTTCTGCACAAAAATAAACATCGAGGAGTTCCTTAGCATTCCAATATGGGTACCGTAACAGATCCCTTTCATATTTGCCATGCTGACGGGTTGCACGTGGCTTCAATACCATCACATTTGTCCTGACGTCCAAGTCCAAATAAACCAAACACCACCTAAAGAGAGATGGACAAATTTCTCATCCATGTTCAGTCAACCAACTCACCCCAAAGTCTCATCTTACATGCATACACCATGTCATAAAAAAAATACGTTTATTCCTGATATTACATCTCTGTTGTTGACATAGATACTATATGTAAGACACATACTTCTTTGTTACATGACATGATAACTTCTCGCTTCTCATGGATTGGTGTAAATTCTGCTCACACATGTAATGACTAACAGAAAAGCCACAAATTTAAGTCATGCAAACTACGAGCCTCCTGCAATAGCATTGAGTAATCTTGGCATCGGAGGCATGTCAAGCTCAAACATACCGTCGAGAAACTGTACCACCTCGCCCATATGAGGTCGGTTAAACTCATCATCTTGGATGCACCAACATGCAATTTTGCAAATCCTTTCAACCTCCTCCAAGTTCACATTACCATGCAAGTTTTCATCCACAAGGCTCTCAATATCTCCATCAAGAAGCCTGTGTACAACTCGCACTGGAAAATAACATGAATGATCACCATCATGGGAAGATTCATTACCAGAATTTCTTCTCCCAGATAGGATCTCTAGCAGGACCATCCCGTAACTGTACACATCGACCTTTGATGTAATAGCTGTTCCACTAATCCATTCGGGAGCGAGATATCCAATCGTTCCTCTCATTGTAGTCACAACGCGACTGAACTCTCTTCCTAAAAACTTTGCCATCCCAAAATCAGCAATTTTTGGAATAAAAGATGAGTCAAGAAGTATGTTCTGTGGTTTGATATCACAGTGTATGATGCAATCTCTACATCCATGGTGCAAGTATGCTAGCCCTCTAGCAACTCCAAGAGCTATTTGATATCTAATGGACCAATTCAAAATTATACCATTACTTTGGAATAGAAGAGAATCAAGGGAACCATTTGGCATGTTTTCATAAACAAGTAACCTTCTGTCACCTTCGCAGCAAAACCCAATCAGTTTTACCAAATTTATGTGTTGTATGATTCCAATTGAACTCACTTCAGCTCTGAACTGCTTCTCACCTTGGTAGACGCCTTCAAGCTTTTTCACGGCTATGGCAACAGAGTTGCTTAGGCACCCCTTAAACACAGAACCAAAACCACCTTCGCCTAATTTCTCAGAAAAATTCCTAGTTGCACGCTCAAGATCAATATATCTGAATGAAGTGATCCCAATGTCAGTATGATCATCATCCGCTGTGTGGCTAGTCAACTCCTCTATTTTCTTCCTCCGAATCACTATTATAATTATGAAACCTATAGCGGCAATGCTTGCACTAATGACAACACCAACGATTAATAACCTCTTCTTTCTCTTCGAGGTCTGCAGCTCTTTTGCAGCGAGGCGAATGTAAAGCATTTCTCCATTATCATCAGCAACTACATTAAGCAACTCTCCATGCCATATAGAGCAACCACCTACACCGTAAGAATATGCAGAGCAAGAGCAGTTACTCAGACAAATCTGAGCGCAGTCATTCATACTTGATACATTTTGAATACCATTGGCATTCCGAGGCAACCTGATGCTTGATACAGAGTAGAATTTGTCTGTCATACCTGTTTTAGTTTGACCATCTCCATCACAATTTAGTGGAGTATTTCTTATGCATCCATCTGTTCTGTCCGCTTGTTCCCAATCACCTGGTGATCCTACAGAGAACCCCTTCATGCAGTTGCAGATTGTATCTCCATTACCAGTGCAGATTGTGAAAGGTCCACAAGTAGCATAGACATCACATGGATCTTTTGGTTGGATTGCTGCTGTGATCCAATCATGCGCGAGATCTGACCATATTCGTGTTTGCATTTGGCCAGAGACATCTATAAAATTGTGATAGATCATTGTCTCATCCAGCAAGGTATAGGAGAAATAAACCTCTTGTTCATTATTGACAAACGTGAAGTTGCACAGGGTGGGGCCTGACTGCCCTGACATCTCTGGTATCGAGCTGAAGAATCTGCCATTCCACTCCCCACTAGACCAATATGAAACAGATGATTTCCATAGTATGTTGATTGCACGATGGATTAGCTCTGCTGAGTACACACCTGGAGCTTGATCGACTGAATTCTTCCTTGAAACAATTCGGCGGGTCAGACCAGTGATCTTGTTCTGGCCAACCTTCGCATCTGACAGAAGTGTGTCAGTCGGATAGTCGAAGCTCTGCCAAAATATATCCGAAGAGTTTGAGGAACTCTGTAAAACAAAGTTTCCATTGCCCAACAGCACAGCAATGGTGTTGTTGGTTGTGATGTTGGCCCGAGTAGACCATATGATCGTGTCTTGAGCCAAGACGACCAAGTTGCCATCGCCGGAAATCATGAGCTCCGGTGAAGCGGGGCTAGGGACCGGGTTATTCCCGTTAGCGGTCCACACTGGGGTCAGCTTGGTGACCCTGTCGAACCATATGCCGAGGTACAAGTTGAGGGTGTTGTTGGACTTGCTCCCTGTTGGGAAGAAGCCGAGTGCAAACTTTCCATTGCTGGAGACAAGCCTCTCATCGCCTGCAAGTGCACGGCCTCGTGAGATTGTATCTGTGGCCCCAGAGCATGAGAGTGTGTGCTGGGAGAAAACGAGCCCGTAAAGAGCTAAGAGGAGGAGGCACATGATGAGAGAAACTGTAGAACGGCGATCGTTGGGTGAAGAGTGGTTAGCCTGCTACCTTGAACCCGTGGTAGAAAGGATGATGAATGGTGCAGCCTGAATTATGTCGCTGGCTTTATAGATGAATGGTGCCCCAGTTCTGTAGCTAGCTTTAATAATGTATAGTGCCGTGGTGCTGGAAGAAGCGACGACCTGAAAATCAGGTTTTCAGGTCAAGAGACGACATATGTTTTGATTTCCACGCACATCAGCGACCTTTTTGTAATTTATTTTTCCTAAAGGTTTTAATTGGCGAACATGTTATTACAACATACAATTTTCCACAACATCTTCAAGTCAAAACATTTTGCTCATGTGCCGCGGAATGATTAATTGTAATGTTTGATGCCAAGGGTCAAGGCGTGTTGTCGCCCTGTGGGCTGTGGCATAGCCAAATCACCGTCTTGCTAACAGACTATTACGCCGACGAGAAAATGTTTATTTTTGAAACCGTAGTGGCAAATGATTTCCATTCAAAGTATTATCTTATGAGAAATGCTCTGGTGGAGCTTGTTATGGAACTCAGTTGGAAGTTGGGTACCGGGTAGGGCAGGGCCAGGATCAGTAATTAAGAAAATTAAAATTAATTGTCAAGCTGTTTAAGTCCGTGCGAGTTTTAGAAAAAGCTCCACGGGAACATTTCTCTTATTTTTTTTTCATCTAGAAGGTTTATTTATTGTTTAAACATTTTTTATAGTCGAATATTATTTCATTTGAAACTCAAGGAACGCCATCCTCAATTGTGGGCAATGGGGGCGCCACGTTCCCCGTTTTAATTTTCAAATGCACTGGTGCTGAGTCTGATATGACTGCCGACTTCACCACTTCGTCGGTGATCAGTTTGATTAGGAACATGTCGCTCTGCTTTACCAGCGTTCCTTTCCTAGCATGTTAAGTCTTTGTTGAGCCTGACCCGGTGAAGGCCGGAGATACACGGCATATGGCTTGTCAGAGTGCGAGACTATCAACAACCGATGTTGCTAGTCTACCTAACGAGATGTACAATGTTGCAGTCGGAGACCATCCTGTTCGTCCATGAAACATGATAGTATGCGTTTTGAACAGTCATAGACTCAAGCTAGACACGGCGACACGGCAGAACGGTACTTATTTTCCAGTGCATGCTAGTACTTTGTGGTGAAGGACATTTTGTACAACCGTTGGATTATGTGTGGGATAAGTTTTTTTTTTTGAGGGAAATACAGTAGGGGAAGCCCCTACTGTGGTAATTATATTAAAAGGTAGAACAAACTCTGTACAAGGACCAACTGTCGGAAAGGCCAAAAATGGCCAGCAAAAACTAAAGAAAAGAAACCCATCTACCTATATACAGTTGTTGGGTGCAGGGGTTCAAACAATGCTATCCAGCCACTCCAAAACTAAGGATTTGTCAAGCTCTTTTAATCTATACACTTGCTGTTTAACTGTACAAACAAATTTTCCTTTCCAATCTTGGAATGAAGGTTGCTTGGCTCTGAAGATTTTACCATTTCTTTGTTTCCAGATTTCCCATGCTGCAATAGCAAAAACCTCCATGAAGAAATTATGTGTGCATTCAGCTTTGGCCTTTTGGATTGTATCAAAGAAGGGGAGATTGTGATCCCACTGGATACCCAGAAAATTCCAGCAAGCTTCACTGAAGGGACAAAGGAAGAACAGATGATACGTGAACTCTTCAATGTTGTTAGTGCATAGCATACAGCTGTGATCATTGTTGTCAAGGGATAAGTTGCGTTAATCCTCCGGATCATTGGATTATGTGAGGGATAACTAGCATAATACATATTTAGAAGGAATGGCAGTTCATGATTTAAATGTAGGTGCATTTGCACCCAGCACCAACAACCTAGCTTCGCCCCTGGCACCGGAGGCATACCGAGTTCTGTTATAAACACTCAAAAATATATATGAGCTACTTCACCCATTGTCTTTTGATCAACTTCATTGTCTTGAATGCAGAAACAAGTAACCATACAAGCTCTTTGTACGTGCTTCCTTCAGAGATTGACATCACCATATGTAATTTGCGATCCACCATAATTCCGAAATCTACAACAAGAAGCTTCGACTTGTAAAGAGGAATTAAGTAGCAATGCACTCTCTGTGACTTTCCCCTTCCTGAAAAAGTTCCCAACAAAACATTCCATAACCGAAAACATTGACTTTTGGTTGGATGGCCGCAACTAATCCATTCAAGTGCACTAGCCCTATGGTTCCTCTCATTATAGTCAAAAGCTCGGCTGAAATCCCTTCTTAAAACTTTGCCATTCCGAAATCTGCAATTTTGGGACTGAATGATCCATCGAGAAGTATGTGTTGGGTATTAATATCACAGTTTATATATAATGCAGTTTCAACAAATCTCATGCAAATAGAGCCCGCTCATTTGCACGGTTAGACTACTCCCAGTGCAGGAGTACCATCAACATGCCATGTCATTTGGTACACAGTAATGATATAGAGAGGCCACAATGTATGCTACCGTACAGCAGAGGAGGAGCTGTAGGGTGACATGCGGACCCGAGGTTTATGGCTGTTAGACAGATAGATTAGCAGGCTTATTAGCCTTGGGCCATGCGTCCATGCACGTATTGTAATTGGGCTTGCCGCACCCTTCTGTTGTGCTGGCTCCCTATGTATTCATCCGATACGTGCAATACGATTATCCTCCTAATTCTAAACCCTAACATGGTATCAGACGGTTCTATCCAAGGACCTCGCTTCCGCTCCCTTCCCTAGCTGCCGCCGTCGGCAAAACCCTCGCCGCGGCGTGCCCTCCCCTCACGACGTCGACTTCCAGCGACGATCGTCCCTCCACCTCTCCCTCCTGCGCCATGAGTCCCTCTCCTCAAGATGATGCCGAGGCAAAATGCCTTGAAGACGAGCGCCGGGTAGCCGAGGCCAGGCATCTTGCTGATGAAGAAGAACAACGCAAAGCCGAGGCTGATCAGATCGCAGCACATCGCGCTACCCTTCACGCGCAAGCCGTCGCCGTCCCCAACATCAAGGCCATGGTGCCCCTGCAGCTCGACTACACCTCCCCCCACTACTCCCGGTGGCGCAGCCTCTTCCTCAACACCGTCGAGAAGTACGATCTTTCCGATCTTGTGCTCTCCGACCATGACTTCTCCACTGATCCCCACTGGCGGCGGATGGATTTCACGGTCAAGTCGTGGCTCTTCGGCACCATCTCGCCGGAGCTCCATGAACTCGTCCACACGGCATCGCCCACGTCCCGCGAAGTATGGCTCGCTCTCGAGCAGCAATTCATTGGCAACAAAGAAACACGTGCTCTCCTCCTCGACGCCGAGCTTCGTACTCTTGTCCAAGGTGACATGTCCGCTGCTGAATACTGCCGCAAGATGAAGAGTGTTGCCGATGCCCTTGGTGATCTAGATGAAAAGGTGGAAGATCGCACTCTTGTCATGAACGTCCTCCGGGGCCTTAATGAGAAGTTTGCGACGTTCGCCTCCATTGTGAGACGGCAACGTCCCTTCCCACGCTTCGCCGACCTGCGCGCTGATCTGGAGGTTGAAGAGATGACCATGCCGGGCAAGCAGCCATCCACGACCCCGTCCTCGGCCTTCGTCGCCTCTACCCCGCCTCATCCTTCCGCGGCGCACAGCTGGCACGGCTACTGTAACATCCTGGCCCGGGGCTTAATAGGATTGATAGAATACTCATATCAACAAGTTGCAACTTCTTTTCCGGAAGCTCATCTCGAAAGAACTCCAAGGTTAAGCGTGCTTGGCCTGGAGCAATTTCGGGATGGGGTGCGCACGAGTGAGGACAAAGTGCGCAGAAAAGACATGTGTGGGTCTGTGAGGAAATTCTTAAGATCCTAGAGAGCTGCGAGGCGTGCGGGCCCGGCCTCGGAGAGGCGGGACGCTACAGTGGTATCAGAGCCGACCCTCGCGGTTTCACGGGTGCGTGTGGGCGCAGTTGCGCAGGCATGGTGCGCATGGCTGGTGTGAGCCCAGAGTGGTCACACAGCATGGCACATGCGCTGGCACTGGACGCACGGACGTGGCCAAGAGGGGACGTTCCTGGACTGGGGTTGACCGACGAGGACGTCGGTCTTCTAAGGGGGTGAGTATGTAACATCCTGGCCCAGGGCTTAATAGGATTGATAGAATACTCATATCAACAAGTTGCAACTTCTTTTTCGGAAGCTCATCTCGAAAGAACTCCAAGGTTAAGCGTGCTTGGCCTGAAGCAATTTCGGGATGGGTGATCGACCGGGAAGTCATTCCCGGGTGCGCACGAGTGAGGACAAAGTGCGCAGAAAAGACATGTGTGGGTCTGTGAGGAAATTCTTAAGATCCTAGAGAGCTGCCAGGCGTGCGGTCCCGGCCTCGGAGAGGCGGGACGCTACAGCTACGGTGCTCCACCACCTCCCGGTGTCCAGCACTCCGGCAACTCCTCTGGCTCTGCTCAGGGCCATGGGAACGGCGGCCGTTTCGGCGGACAGGGAGGAAATCGCAACAGACGCCGTCCACGCTTCTCTTCCGGGGGCGCTCCCAGTCCTGGGCCGGCCTCCTGGCGGCCTGCCTTCGACCCTTGGACTGGGACGTTTACTGTCTGGCCCACAGTGCCTGATCCACGACGCACCGGCGGCCTGCTTGGCGCGCGCCCTTCATCAACTCCTGCTGGGCCGGCTCGGCCTTCGCAGGCCCAGGCGCAAGCCTACGCCGCGTAGGCCCAGGCGCAAGCGCTGCTGTGGGCGGGCTGCAGTGTCACGGCCCACACGGCGCTGCTGGGTCGTCACCACTGGCTGGCCTCCCCATGCCGCTGTGCGGGGCCTCCCCTTACGGCGCATATGGCCTGCCAGAGCTAGCCCCGGTCCAGCAAGCGTACACGCCGACTGCTCCAGCTGCCTTCACCTGGGACCCCAACGCCTTGGCGCATGCCTTCCAGACAATGCAGCTGACTCCTCCCCCAGGCATGGAATGGATCATGGATTCCGGTGCTTCCTCTCATATGGCATCTCACCCTGGTATTCTCGTCTCTTCCCAACCCCCTTCTATTTCCTCTCCCACCAATATTGTTGTTGGCAACGGTTCTTTACTCCCCGTTACTTCTATTGGTGCTGCCACTCAACCTTCTGCCCGGGGCCCTTTGTTTTTGCACAACGTTCTTACACTAGAACAGATATGCTGATTAGTGACGTTCTTAACGCGTCACCGACTGCTTGTAGTGACTGAAATTTTCGTCATAAATCGTGATTTATGACCTTTTAGGGTCTGTCAGCAGTCGAACGTGGTCAGTGATGATTTACGACGTTTTAACTGTTCGGGCAGCCAGCCCAGGTAGCAAGGGTATGATACGGTACTTTGTATACGTATACTGCCACGATGGCAGCCACGATGGCATGATGACATGGCGCTCAACGTGGCAGTGTTGCCACATAAGCATGATGACGTGTCCATACACGTGTCAACTTTCTGCTGGTCCACATGTCGTTTCCCTATTGATCCACGGGGCATTTTTTTTACTGTTCACGTGTCATGTTTTCAAGAGTCCACGTGTCACTACTCTATTAGTCCACGTGTCACTACTCTATTAGTTCACGTGTTCTTTTTTTATTGGTTTACGTGTCTTTAGAGTACACGTGTCGCGCTTTTATTGCGACACGTGTCATTTCGCGGTTGGTCCACGTGCCTTTTCCTGGTTGCTCCACATGTCAATTGCCCAGATCGTCACCCAGCACATAAATGGCCTTATGCGGGCCCATTTGAGGTCCAACTATTTCGTCACAAATCATATCAGGTTGGATCGTCACAAGCAGATACCAAATTTATCTTGTTAAATACATAGAAGAGTCATGTATACATGACAAACCAAAATGATGTCGGAGTTCACATTCCATACAGATCACGAAATGATGTCAGATTACAAAATGGTGACCCATGAACGGAGAGTTCAGTAATCACACGAAAAACTAATCAGACTAGAAAATCATTCAAATGTCAGAGATGAAGGATGCACCTGACCACCCTCAAAATTAGACATGAGGCAAGCGATCATGCTTGCCTTTTGTGCTGATTCCTTCCTCAAGTGCTCTAACTGCGCTTCCACAGTGCGGTTTGAGTCTCTCTTGCTTCCACAAGGTATCGATCTCCCTCCTCTGTTGTTCAACTATTTGTTCAACTTGTCGACCTTCAGCTTTCTCGCGCTCAAGTTCAGCGATCAGTGCTTCTAACCGGGAACAAACGGGAACTCTGAGTTTTTTCTCGACACGAAAAATGGAAGAAAAATTAGCTATGCAATGACTACGGTACTAACAACTAATTAACAATGTAACAATGACCGCAGAAACATGCGAAAAAATTAAAACCTTATTACTACTGTCTCCGTTTAGGGCCCCGGCAGACCAAGGCTTCTGAAGATTTGTTGATTTGCAGCAATTATTTTCAGTCGTTGAAGCTCATATTCGTTGGTCTCTTCCTCTTCATGGTGAACCACATCCGCTACACATTCGTAGAACATATTGTGAGAGATTGATGTTTCAAATACAAGTCGAGACAAATATTAGTTGTATATGCCCAAAATAACAAACAAAAACAAATCAACATCCCCTACAAAGATGGAAGCAATATACCTGCCATCGCCGGATTCCGTCCTGGTGCCATCGAAGTCTTGGAGACGGACAGAGCGTGGTTGCATACAACAAAGAGTGGTGTGTGTGTGTGTGTTTGGGGGGGGGGGGGGGGGGTGGTGGTGGTGGTGGGGGAAAGACACGGAGGTGGATCTAGGGAACGGCGGCGAGGTAAGCTGGAGCAGGGAGCGGCGAGACAGATCTGGTTGTTGTTGTTTTTTTTTTGAACGGAGACGAGATCTGGTTTGGTTTAGCAGCGAGGGCAAGGTTCAGCGCACTTTCATGGCTTCCTTGGCATAGTTTACCAAAAAACCCTTGGCTGCGGATCGGGAAAAGAACATGGATGTGTGCGGAGAGGAAGGGACAATATAGACTTTTCGCATCACGGGTGAAATTTTGAAAGTGCTGCTCACGTTTCGGTGGGCTGGTGAAAATTTGGCAGCAGCTACATTGTGAATTTGTGACGTTTTCGAGCGACGGGGTCGTGTACAAACAGAAGACGATCCCATGATCGAAACCAGACCCATGAGAACGTCCCTGGAACTGACATAGAATACACCGGATAAATATGCACCCAGCCTAACCATCAACATGCACAGTGCTAAATACTAGAAGAAAAAACATCGTTGAAACAAAATCAACCCAAATCGTGTCCAAATCGACCCCAACAGACCCTAACCTGGTAAAAATGAACTCGACTCTCAACTACACATAACTCGACTCGGGGGTGTTATCCGAGAAGCGTCCTTACAGTAAAATAAAAGATTGGACGAGTTATCTGAGAATGGTTCCTGGATTCACCATCTCTGTGGACGGACTCATCCGTAGGCTGGAGCACGGTCACCAGCACACGCCTCTTCGGAGTTGTCGACGAGGTAGTGAACAATTCTGTAAATGGAAGCCAAATGAGAGGGCATTGAGAGCATTTTGTGGAATCCGGATTCCGGATACCATAAAGACGAAGTGTCACTCTAGGAAACTGTGAAATGAAAAAGTATCTAGCGAGGAACTACAGTGTGTTCCCGGTTCCTGCGAAGCCCGGTGAAACGTCCAACCCTGTCAACCTTGCGCCGCATAGAAGCTTCTCAGAGAAGAAATCAACTGTGATGACAAACCTTCGATTCGGTCCCTAATAGTAGCTCTTTGCTCTTTCGGGCGAGACAACAATGCGGCCCCGTTTGTATTAGCTTGTGATTGTGGATTCTGGATTCTAAAAGCACAAGCCGAAACAAAAGGCCAGCCTTGAGTCTCAACAATGTGGCCTGTGCTTGTGCAGGCGGTGCACTGTCGTGGCTTTGCCATGGCGTCGTGACATCCGGAAACCTTCCCACTGAGTCGATGGCTGTCAAAACGGGATTTAGTAGGATTTTGATAAAGCGATGGGTTTAGCTATCCCTTCCCTCGGACTAAATTTGTGTATGACCGTGTCCAATTCCAACCCATCCAAAATTTCCATCCCAATCCCCAACTATCAAGATTGAATGCGGGATGTTCCCTTATATGGGTCTGGTTTCGATCAGGATCGTCTCGTGCTGTGATTATGGTACACTTCAGAGAATTAGACCCACGCAATTGGAATGAAGGATTTGTTTCTCGTTCCTGCGGGAATTGAACTGTTTCCTGTGAAATTCCTAAGACTTTCCAAACGGGGCCTGAAAAAGAATTGGGCTCCGGTTCGTGTAATAAGTTAGAGAATTTGCACCCTTTCTCAATTATCATTTCATTTGCGAATAGCTGGATGTGTCCATGCCTTTCCTCATACCATATTACTTCCCGCTGGCAGAGAGGATGATCAGCCACTCATAGGTTAACCCGGTGCACATGTATATGTTGACAATCATGATCAAACACGCACCAAGTTAATTCTGTTATTCTTTCTTCTCCAGGATGCTTATAACAAGGAAATCATACTTTGCAATTACCGTGATGCTTGAGTGTCAAGAGATTAATACATTCAGCACAGATACGGTGCGCTGCACCATTTGTCCGGTATTGTCAAATTACTCACTGACAAGGATATTCCAATGAAAAGGGCAAACTTGATCCATGGATAGCCTCGTGTAGTGTTTACACAGGGGAAGACCCGTTGTACCATACCGGAGATGATACGAGATGGCTCGACACGCCTAAGAATCTGCGATATGAAGAGATTGTTTCGTTCTCCGAACCAAAACCTGGTTGCTTCACAGTCCTTGAGGCCTTCATGAGGGAGGCGCAGGTACGGTGCCCCGCACCATTTGTCCGGTATTGTCAAGTTACTCACTGACGGGATATTTCGGGATATTCCCGTGAATAGAGCGAACTTGATCACGGGATAGTCTGTGTGTTTACACAGGTGAAGACCCGGTGTACCATACCGGAGATGATACAAGATGGCTCGACACGCCTAAAGAAGCTGCGCTATGAAGAGATTGTTTCGTTCTCTGAACCAAAACAATAATAAAAGCTGGTTGCTCGTGAGGGAGGAGCAGGTACGGTGCCCCGCACCATTTGTCCAGTATTGTCAAGTTACTCACTGCCGGGATATTCCCGGAATAGGGCGAACTTGATCATGGATAGTCCCGTGTAGTGTCTACAGAGGGGAAGACTTGGCGTACCATGCCGGAGATGATACGAGATGGCTCGACACGCCTAAGAAGCTGCGATATGAAGAGATCGTTTCGTTTTCCGAACCAAAACTATAGTAAAAGCTGGTTGCTTCACAGTCCTTGAGGCCTTCGTGAGGAGATTTTTGTTATTTCACCCATGAAACCGAAGTGAGGGAGGAGCAGGTACGGTTCCCCGCACCATATGTCCGGTATTGTCAAGTTACTCACTCACGGGATATTCCGCGAACTTGATCATGGATAGTCCGGTAGTGTTTACAGAGGGGAAGGCCCGGTGTACCATACCGGAGATGAATATGATACGAGATGTCTCATAGTAATTGCATCTTTCCATAATTTATGGATGAGAAAAAGAATGTTTATGAGTAGCATGGCAAGTACAACTCGTACAATGGTGTGTAAGCCGTATCATACTCCTAAATTTTAGCGCTTGAGGTGGTTGTCTCGCGAAACAACCGCCTATTTCTTTTACCTCCCTCTCTCTCTTCCACCTCATCAAAAATCCTATGTGGCGTTGCATGAGACGGGCTACGTGTAACGTTGTACCTGCCCTAAGTTAGAGAATTTGCACGCTTTCTCAATTATCATTTCATTCGCGAATAGCTGGATGTGTCCATGCCTTTCCTCATACCATATTACTTCCCGCTGGCAGAGAGGATGATCAGCCACTCATAGTTGGCTAAAAAATTAGCTTGCTAATAATTTAGTTGGCTAAAATTAGCCGATCCAAACAGGGCTCACTGACGGGATATTCCAGAGAAATAGGGCGAACTTGATCACTCGGATAGTCTCCTGAAGTGTTTACACACGGGAAGAAAAATCGAAAGGAACCGTGTTCACGAACCGCAACGGCCACCGACATCACTGCGGCATAAATCATGCATCGCACTACATAAATAACCCTGATGAATGAAGATAGGTATGGAATGCACGGGATAAGCGTGAATCAAACACGGAACAAGATATGTCCGGTATTGCCAAGTTACTCACTGCCGGATATTCCCCGGAATAGGGCGAACTTGACGGGATAGTCCCGTGTAGTGTTTACAGAGGGGAAGGCTCTACCATACAGGCGAACTGAGAAAAATCGAAAGGAACCATGTTCACGAACCGCAGCGGGCACCAACATCACTGCGGCGTAAATCATGCATCGCACTACAGAAATAAGCCTAAACGAAGATAGATATGGAATGCACCTCGGATAAGCGTGAATCAAACACGGAACAAGATATGTCCACGCACAGCAGGCGGTGATCAGCATCACGCCTCCACAAAATTAGTCGACAGTGTTGATACAGTGTTTTTGGCAGAGGGAGCTGGAGACAGTGTTGATAAAAGCTGGTTGCTTCACAGTCCTTGAGGCCTTCGTGACTCGTCGTGAGGGAGGAGCAGGTACGGTGCCCCTCACCATTTGTCTGGTATTGTCAAGTTACTCACTGCCGGGATATTCCTCTGAATAGGGCGAACTTGACGGGATAGTCCCGTGTAGTGTTTACAGAGGGGAAGGCTCTACCATACAGGTGGACCGAGAAAAATCGAAAGGAACCGTGTTCACGAACCGCAGTGGCCACCAACATCACTGCGACGTAAATCATGCATCGCACTACAGAAATAAGCCTGAATGAAGATAGATATGGAATGCACCTCAGATAAGCGTGAATCAAACACAGAACAAGATATGTCCACGCACAGTAGGTGGTGATCAACATCACGTCTCCACAAAATTAGTCGACAGTGTTGATACAGTGTTTTTGGCAGAGGGAGCCGGAGATAGTGTTGATAAAAGCTGGTTGCTTCACAGTCCTTGAGGCCTTCGTGACTCGTCGTGAGGGAGGAGCAGGTACGGTGCCCCTCACCATTTGTCTGGTATTGTCAAGTTACTCATTGCCAGGATATTCCCCTGAATAGGGCGAACTTGACGGGATAGTCCCGTGTAGTGTTTACAGAGGGGAAGGCTCTACCATACAGGCGAACTGAGAAAAATCGAAAGGAACCGTGTTCACGAACCGCAATGGCTATCAACATCACTGCGGCGTAAATCATGCATCGCACTACAGAAATAAGCCTGAATGAAGATAGATATGGAATGCACCTCGGACAAGCGTGAATCAAACACGGAACAAGCTATGTCCGCGCATAGCAGGCGGTGATCAGCATCACGCCTCCACAAAATAAGCATCTTACTGGGGAGTCAGGCACTAATTAGTAGTATCGAACTATGGCTCGACACGCCGGCCCATCCTAATCTAGTCTTATTGCGCCGCAGCTTTTACAAGGTACATTACTAGGATCCGCCATTCTATCTAGAATCATTTCCCAATCCCTAACCAACCTCTCAGACCGAAGAAAAAAGTCATCGGCGGCGTCGGCGGCGGCATCAGCAGGGTCATTGTCCTCGGCGGCGTCAGCGTCGGCATCTTTCTCCTCGGCGGCAGGGTCATTGACCTCGTCGGCGGCGTCGGCGGCAGCGTCTTTCTCCTCGGCAGTAGGGTCAGTGTCCTCGGCAGCGTCAGCGTCGGCATCTTTCTCCTCGACGGCAGGGTCATTGTCCTCGGCGGTGTCGACGGCAGCGTATTTCTCCTTGCGCTCTGCGTCTTCCTCCTCAGCGGCGGCGTCTTTCTCCACGGACGCAGCTGTTTTGATCTCCACCAGCATGCTCCAAAATTCGGAGACGTGTTCGCGGCAGCTGTTGAAAGCTACACAAACAATCAAGAAATTTAGAAAAAATCGAATGATTTTGAACAAATTTAGAAACAACCGACATGTATATAATGAATCGTGATCTCAATCATGGGAGCATCTCTGAAAGTGATACATTGCACTTACTTCGGACTAGGTTTGTCTGGTGCCTCTCGCATATGGAGATGATCTCGTCGAGTTCACTTGGTGGACTTCCGGCTCGCTCCAGGAAGTCCCCTAGTTTGCCCAGCTTGGTGTGCGAAATTCCCATGAACGACAGGAGATTTGCCAGAACATCGAACCGGTTAAGGACTGCTATCATGACCTGGTTTGATAGAATCTCGTGGTTAAGCTTTGTCTTCATGTGCGTAATCTTCCCCTGGTCGTCGGCCGTGGCCTGCATCTTCCTCTTGACGGCTGCTATCCTAAACAGAGATCCAAAGCAAGGCAAAATGAGAAGAAATCGACAGCGGAGATGATGGCAGAAATAGAAAATAAAACAAGAAAAATTCAAACCGCTTTTCCAGGATTATTTCTTCTACGGGAACTTCCACAAGCCCCGGGCTTGCATTGCTCCTGTCGCTTGCGGCTGCGCCCCCTCCCTCTGTTGCTCGTTCCTCCCCTTGTCCATGTTTTGCCTACATACATATGGAAAGCAAAACGAGTAACGAGACTAAAATTAATGAAGAAGCAGAAATCCAATAAGATGATTGAGGATATCGAACATCAGAGAAGAAAATGGATACCTTTTTTTTCGCAAATCTCTGAAGCTCGACGCAGTGAGAGTTTGTGGTGCGAGTGATGCCTGTCCGCCGGAAGAAAATGCAGGCTACGCAGGAGGCCCACCTGTGTCACTGACAGTGGTATAATCGGGATTATGCAATTTTGCAATGGCACGGTAGTGCGGGAACCCGCGAGAGCCTAGGAACTACAGTACGGTAGTAGGAAGTGTTCTCTGATAGAGGCTACCATGCGGAGATCCAAGCGTGGTTGCTTCACGCGGAGACCAAAAGCGTGGTTGCTCGTCATCAGGCAGTTGAAAATGAGTCAAGACGGGCGGCTGGCACCATTGTCTTGTCTTGTCAAGTTTTTACTCGGGCAGTTGAAAATGAGCTGTAGTGCATCTCGGGAAGGTCCGATTCACCCATGGCTTCGTCCACTACTAGATTAATGTTCGCGTGACTGACTGGTGGTCCCAACACTTTTGTGGACCCACATGTTGGTGACAGGAAGGGTCGGCTACAAGTCAACCTCCGAGAAACAAAGGGCCGTGCCCGTGTCAAAAAAAAAGGGGCCGTGCCGCTTCTTCTTCGCCGAATCGCCCCCTTCTCACTGTTCACTGCTTCGCATTTTCTCCCCAATACTCTGCCTCTTTCGGTAACCACGCACCTCGCATCGTCCTCACCGTCTTCGACTTGGATTTTCAAGGTAAGGCCTCTGTAGGTCTCTCAATCCATCTGGGCGCTGATTTTACCCACGATTGCAACTTATTCTGGATCCATTTCTCACATGCACCGTACCGTATCCACCCTGTTCAATCGATTTGTGCTTAGTTTCGAGAAGAGAGGAGCAACGACTATGGCCGGAGATGACGATAGGGTCGACCTGAGTCCGCTCCGCGTCGGCGGTAACTCCGCCGTCGCATTTGGAGGCACATCTGCAGGCGATGCACAGCTCCCCACCCAAGCGAGAGTTTTTGGTGCTCCCACCAGGGGTGATGGCGGCGAGACCTCCCAGCGTAGGAGAATGTAAGTTAGCTCAATCGCTTTTATTTAATGTTTCGCGCACCATGCTTCTGATCGATTTCATCAAAATCGATTATCATTTCACCTGTATCCGATACATATATATATATATATATATATATATATTATATATATATATATATATATATATATATATATATATATATACAGAGGGTAGTACTAGGTGTAAGCCATATATAGTATATATCTATGCGCCTCATCCAGACTTTAAAAGTTCTGTTCACATGCAGATTAATATATCCAATTAGTCGATTCAATGGTTTATCATTTTCATCCAATTAGTGAATTAATTGGTTATCATATTTTTTAATTAATATATGCAAACAGTGAGGGGCGAAGCTAGAGAAAAATAATGGGGGGGTGCATCTCTTTGAGCAAATGAGAGGGCTTAGCTGAATATATGGTGAAAATCAAATGGAGATAGTGTAAATTTCAGAAGAGTGTGGGTGCATTTGCGCCCATCACTCATTACGTAGCTTCGCCACTGCAAACAGTCAATTAAATAGTTTATTAATATTTTCATCACAAAGCCTGATTTCATTTTCATCTATATATGTGTTCATTAATTATTATTATTGTGCATGGATTAGGAGGGGGGGGGGGGGCAGACATCCTTTCGCTAGACGTCTCGTGCGACATCTTGGAGAAAGTTGATGGCCATGGCCTTGGCATTTTACGGTCACTTTCCTTTGGCAAGTCATTTAAAGATGCTTGCAAGGAGGTCTACCGCGTATGGTCTGGCCTCTCCATGCTTATCACATCTGTTTACGGTTTTGCTTGGGCGCGGGAGACTGATGCTGATCATGAGGCAGGGAAATTCGGTCTGCATCGTGTTGGGTATAGGGTGACTGCTGGACATGCTGGATGCGCTTGGGCCCGTTATGATCCTGAAAGGCGGTTCCAGTGCCTGTCAGACGAACTCAAAGGGCAAAGCTGGTTAAGAGGCAAAGATGACTGGCTTGTTACTAGCGATGAGGAGTATAATCTGAAGCTCGTCAATCCAGTTACCGGTGGAACTCGCGGCCTGCCTACATTATCTGAGATGCAGGGTACAGATATGGATGTTGCCTTGGAGTTGAGGCAGCGGGGATATTGGGGATGCAAACCGTATGTGCACCGTGTTGTACTTTGCCACACGCCGAGGCAGGCAGGGGGTTATATGGTCGTCGTCATCTTCTCCTAGGGGCTCACGGCCTTCGTTCAGGAAGGCGAACCGAGTTGGACAACTTTGACATGGCAAGCAGGACATGACGATGTACTTTCCAGCAGTTACCTTGGCGGGGATAGACATTACTTTGATGCCATCTTGGTTGACAGAAATGTTGTGGCAGTCACCAAGGTTGGAAGTGTACTAACATGGGACACTGATAAGAGGCCATGCAACAATCCTAAACTGATGATACATGGGACAGCATACATGGAGGGACAGCTGGATTATTGGCCGGTGGAAAGGGTGATTTACATTGCCAAGTCCCCTGAAGGCAACATCATTTTGATCTGCATGTTTGGTTATCATGATGTTAATCAGCACGGCGGCATGGGCCACGGTGTCAGGATGTATCATAATGATCTAACATTCTGCGTGATGAAAGGCTTGCTGGTCTATGAGCTGCTTGTTGATCCAAACAACGAGAAGAAATATTGGAGGCTCAAGTCTGACGACTTTGGAGGTCACTATTCTCTCTTCCTAGGGGCAAACTACCCCTTCTTCTACGATGTGCCGTATGGCTCGTCGTCGCTCCAAGGTGGCCGTGTTTATGTATCTGACTTGGGTTTCGAAGGTGGCCATGTCAGCGTATTTCGCCTCGATAAGCCACATCGCCCCTTCGACTACAAGAGCATATACTTCCCGGTTGTTGGTGAGCCCAAGCAGCTCTCTATGTTCTTCAGGCCTACATCACATGTTTAGGTGTTTTATATTCATTCTACTTTGTATTTTTTTTTACAAACTATATATGATGTTTAAGTGTGTGCAGTTGTAAGTGATCTAATGGGAGACTCCTAATTTATGGATCGGATATACTGTTAGTCAAACACTAGTTAATTTTGTGAGTTTATTTAAATATATGCACACAATCACGGAGCAGCTAGCTACAGATGCATGCTTGCAGAGGAACTCCCCTCCGTTGCAGAGCCATACTTCCATGCGCGCGCATCCACTAGCCAATCACGGAGCATGCACTCCGATCGGTTGGCATTCAGCCAACTACCTTGTTTCAATGACTGGCGGGCCCAACTCGGTAGGTGGTCCCAGAGGCCAGTGAGCTTAGGATTATGGAAGGAGAGTACATCTTCGTCGATCTGGATATCTCTCGATCTGGACAGTTCCACCGCCTTCATGGCCGCTTTCATGGATCTAGTGGGCCTACACCGCCAATTTCATGTTGTCATTCCTCCCCTAGTGGGCCGCTCAGCGATAATGTGTCTCAGGCTGGTTGCAATGGGCTCTCCAGGTCCAGCTTGACGATATGGTCTACAGTACGGGCTCTCAGATTTCCTCGAAAAGAAATACTAGTCCAGCCCACGGAGCGACGTGAAGGACGCCATGTGGCCTTACTCGCGGGCACAAGAAGGCACCCGACATGTGGGATCGAAGACATGGGCCCCGCGTTGGTACTGTGCCTTTAGCCGCGGGCAACCAAAATAAGTGACAAAAATAGTATTAATAATACTTTCATTTGATAGTGGGCCCCGGGAGCTTGACACGTCGGCCCCAAGGACGTTTTACTGTGCGCAACGTGGCATTGTTCGGCCGCGGGCCCCACGGTGGATGACATGTGAGCCCGCGTGTTTCTTCATGTGTTTCCCCCACGTAGCTGACACGCGGGCCTGGCGAGTGGTTCCTTGTGGGACGCGTTCAGACTAGTGTGTAAACTGCACTGCGACGAAAATTACTTTACCGTGGGTCCCACGTTGATGACATGTGGGCCAGCGTGGTGGTGCATCGTGCACACGTTGCATGAACACGCTGGCAAATGAAATCAGCGACAAAAAATACTTGGGTCTTGGGACCCCGTCTCCTGATACGTGGGCTCCAGTTTCCTTTTGCTGTGCGTCTTGTGCCATTTTACGCGGTCAAACGAAATTTTAGTGACGAAAATAGTTTGACCGTGGGCCCGTGGAGCCTGACACGTGGGCCCCATCTTGGTGACCAGGATGCCACGCAGGCCAGAAATGCCCCTGAGACGGGTTTATGACGAAAGCTGTGGGTCCCACGTTGACTGACATGTAGGCCTGCGTAGTGTTGCATCCTGCGCACGTGGCATTACCATGCTGGGAATTAAAATCAGCGTTGAAAAATACTTGGGTCTTGGGACCCCTGTCTCCTGATGCGTGGGCCCCAGTTGCCTTTGCCGTGCACTTTACGGGCCTGTGGCATTTTACGTGGTCAAACGAAATTTTAGTGACGAAAATGGTTTGACTGTGGGCTCACGAATCCTGACACATGGGCCCTCTTTTGCTGACTAGGATGCCACGTAGGCCAGAAACGGCCGTGGAGTTGGGTTTATGACGAAAATTGTTGGTCGCCGTTGGTTGCCGTACTCGAAACGGGATTTTAGTGACGAATCGGCCACCCAGAACCTGCCCAGAACAGTAAACCGACGACACGGGACCATACTGTTCATCGATTTATATGGATTTTCGTCACAAATGAGGCTTGTTAGTGACGGATCGAGAAAAACGTCATAAAGTTAGCCGAAAATGGGAAAACCCCCAAAATAGTGACGGATCTACAGTAAAATAGTCATTAATTAGCAGATCTGTACTAGTGTTATTTCACCCGATATCATTAAAAATCTTATTTCTGTTCGTCAATTCACTATTGATAATCAATGTTCTGTCGAATTTGACCCTTTTGGCCTCTCTGTGAAGGATCTCAAAACGAAGAACGTGATCGTCAGGTGCAATAGCTCCGGGCAGCTCTACTCCATTCATCCTTCGGTGCTTCAGCCCCGCGCTCTGTTGGCCACCACTTCCTCCACTCTTTGGCATAGGCGTCTTGGTCATCTTGGTTATGAGTCACTATCTCGTTTAGCGAACTCTTTAGATTTATCATGTAATAAAAGTGAGTCGAATAGCTTGTGTCATGCATGTCAGCTTGGGCGTCATGTGCGTTTGCCTTTTTCTAGGTCCTCCACCTGTGGTAGCAAACCATTTGATTTAATACATTGTGATCTTTGGACATCAGCCATTGCTAGTGTTTCTGGTTACAAGTATTATCTTGTTATTCTTGATGATTGCACACATTATCTTTGGACCTTTCCTTTACACCTCAAGTCTGACACATTCCCTGCTTTCTCTCACTTTTTTGCTTTTGTCGCTACGCAGTTCAGCGCCACCATTCAGAGTGTCCAGTGTGACAACGGTCGCGAGTTTGATAACTCCTCATCGCGCCTTTTCTTGCTTACTCATGGTGCCACTTTGCGCATGTCTTGCCCGCACTTCCCCTCAAAATGGGAAGGCTGAACGCATCATTCGCACTACCAACGATGTCATGCGCACGCTCATGTTTCAGGCTAGTCTACCCACCACTTATTGGGTTGAAGCACTCCATACCGCCACATATCTGCTCAATCGCCTTCCTACCAAGACACTTAATTTCGCTACCCCCTATTCTGCTCTTTATGGTGCTCCGCCATCTTATGATCATTTACGTGTCTTCGGTTGCAAGTGCTATCCTAACCTTACGGCTACCACACCACATAAGCTTGTCCCTCGCTCCTCCCTTTGTGTTTTTATGGGTTACCCGTTTAAACACAAAGGCTATCGATGCCTTGAGCTTGCCACCAACCGTGTCATCATCTCCCGGTATGTAACCTTTGATGAATCATCTTTCCCATTCGCTGAACTCCCTGCACCGCTCCATACTTCAAACTTGGATTTTTTTATCTGATTTTGACAACACCCCAAGTGCAGTTGGCACACCCTTTTTTGCAGGAACACGGCCACCTGGGTCTGCAGCACCGAACGGCACCTCGCCTCGAGCTGCTGCATGCGGACCCCATCCTGCTGCCCCTGTTGGCACCCAGCCACAGGCCGCTGCCAGCCAGGACGCTGCCGGGTCCCGCTCTGCTGCCCCTGCCGGTCCCGTACCGCAGGTAGTTGCCGGCAGGGCATCCTTGGGCCCGCCATCGGGTTTTGGCCCCGCGAGTTCTGCGCCGCACTCGCCACCGACAGCCGTGGGTCCCGCTGTGTTCCCCGGTTCCCCTCTGCTGCACGCGCCTGCTGCTGGCTTGTTCCCCGAGCAGAGCCCGGCAGGCGCGGCACCTGCGCCGTCTCCCGTGCGAGCACCAGCTACTGGCAGCCCCTCTTCGCGTGCTGCTGCCGCGTGTGGCCCGCCTCCTACTGCTACTCGCCTGCCACAAACAGCGGTACACATTGATCCTGTTGCCAATGATCACACAATGCGCACCAGAGGAAAGACTGGATTTCGGCTTCCTGTCTAGCGGTTGAATCTCAACACCGCTGCTCTCTCACCACTGCCCAAGACGTATCGCGGTGCTCTTGCAGATCCCAACTGGCGTGATGCAATGATTGAAGAATACAGTGCTCTTCAGGCTAATGACACTTGGAATCTTGTACCTCGTCCTTCCGGTGCAAACATTGTGACAGGTAAATGGGTTTTTCGTCACAAATTTGATGCTGATGGGTCTCTTGATTGCTACAAGGCTCGTTGGGTTATCCGTGGTTTTACACAGCAACCAGGTGTTGATTTTGGTGAGACATTCAGTCCTGTGGTGAAGCCTGCTACTATTCGCACTGTGTTATCTGTTGCTCTATCTCATGATTGGCCAGTCCATCAGCTTGATGTGAAGAATGCTTTTCTGCATGGTACTTTGACAAAGACTGTCTACTGTGAGTAGCCTTCTGGATTTATTGATTCTGTGCATCCTGACTATGTCTGCCGTCTCAACAAGGCTCTTTATGGTTTGAAGCAAGCTCCTCGGGCCTAGTACAGTCGATTTGCATCTCATATTTTGTCTCTTGGCTTTGTTGGTGCTCGATCCGATACCTTGCTCTTTGTTTATCGTCATGGTTCAGATACTGCTTATCTTCTGCTCTATGTCGATGACATTGTCCTCACAGCTTCTTCATCTCATTTGCTCCGAAGGATTATTGATGCTCTCACCGCAGAATTTTCTATGAAGGATCTCGGCGCCCTCCACCATTTTCTTGGCGTCTCTGTGACACGGCGCAGTGGTGGATTGTTTCTCTCTCAGCGGCAGTATATGATTGATATCCTTGAGCGTGCAGGCATGTCTGATTGCAAGCCATGCTCTACTCCCGTTGACACGTGCGCCAAGCTCTCTTCAGATGGCTCTCCGGTTGATGATGCTACCCATTACCGTGGTCTTGCTGGTGCCTTGCAGTATCTCACTTTCACCAGGCCGGATATTGCCTATGCTGTTCAGCAGGTTTGTCTCTACATGCATGATCCTCGCGAATCTCACCTTGCGTTGGTTAAGCGCATTCTTCGCTATATTCGGGGCACTCTGGATTATGGTCTGCAGTTGCATCGTTCTTCTGTCTCTGACCTTGTTGCTTATTCTGATGCTGATTGGGCTGGTTGTCCAAACACTCGCCGCTCTACTTAGGGTTATGGTGTGTTTCTTGGTGATAACCTTGTGTCATGGTCATCTAAGCGGCAGTATACAGTGTCTCGTTCCAGTGCTGAGGCGGAATACCGAGCTGTTGCTAATGCAGTTGCTGAGACAGTCTGGTTGCGGCAGTTACTTGAGGAGCTGCACTCTCCGATTCGACATGCCACCCTTGTCTATTGTGACAATGTCAGTGCTGTGTATCTCTCGACTAATCCGGTGCAACATCAGCGCACCAAACACATCGAGATTGATCTTCACTTTGTTCGTGACAAGGTTTCAACTGGCGCTGTTCGAGTTCTTCATGTGCCTACTACTTCTCAGTATGCCGACATCTTCACTAAGGGGCTGCCTACTTCTGTCTTCACATAGTTTCGTTCCAGTCTGAACGTCCTCTCCGGTGGCTAGCTTCGGACGCTCTGACTGCGGGGGCGTGTTAGACAGATAGATTAGCAGGCTTATTAGCCTTGGGCCATGCGTCCATGCACGTATTGTAATTGGGCTTGCCGCACCCTTCTGTTGTGCTGGCTCCCCTATATGTATTGATCCGATACGTGCAATACGATTATCCTCCTAATTCTAAACCCTAACAATGGCTAATGCAGGATGCAGAGACCATCTATAGTTCATACATCTTTGGGACTTGGTGCAGCAGGCACAGCTGCTCAATGATCACCACAATCACTTGGAAGTGGACTCCCAATGGAGTTTATACTGCCAGATCAAGTGATCAGCATATCATATCCAATGTCAGGATTCAGTGTGCAGGTTTGATGCCAAAGCAATATGGGGTGCTAGAGCAGAGGGAAAGCAAAAATTCTTTACATGGTTGGCTGTTCAAAACAGGGTGCTAACGGTTGATAATCTCATGAAAAGGAATTAGCAGTGCAACCCACAATGTCCATTCTGCAATTAGGAGCTGGAAACGATCAGCCAGTTATGTCCACACTGCCCATTTGCCAAAGAGGTTTGGCAAAAGATAAACATATGGAGGGGCAAAGAACTATACAAGACAATTTCAACAGAAAAAGGAGACACCGATTGGTGGAACGACAACATGGGTAACTTCACAGAAAGGAAGAAAAAAAGATAGGGCTGTTGCCTTGATGTAAACCGTGTGGAACATATGGAAGGAACAAAATAGAAGAATTTTCCAAAGCAAAGCAATGCAGCCGGAAAGAGTTTTCCACATGATCAGAGAAGAGATGAGGATGTGAGAGCTGGCATACAGCAGCCATAGTGTCGAGCAGACAAATAACTAACTTTCGTGTGTAATGGAGAGTCAGTGTATCATGCAATTCACATCATGTACCCTATCTGAACTTTGTAGTTCTATCATTCTTAAATGAAATAGCAATGCTACTATTTAGTGGTTAAAAAAAATGTATGATATCGTCGGTAGGGCACTTCCTATTCTTGTATTGTTGATAGTCTAATGGAGTATTTAAAGGAGAAAAGACTCCAAATATATTGGGGGTTGCCGTTGCCTATCATGGTTGCCGTTTTAGTAACAGAATACAATTTTAGCTATCAAAGAACAATGGCTTATTTATTTGTAATAAGGAACAACTATATGCATTGGTCGATGCAGAGCCAGAATATCAAAATATATTCCCATTTCTAAAAAGCAAGCACTCAATCTTTTGGTTGTTCTATTCCATGCTATAAAAATAAGGTACAAACAACTTCAACAGTGTAATGGCAAACTAATTAGCACCATTTTAGTAATGCATCACAACGGATGAGATGATGGTTCATACCAGCGATCTTGCCGCCCCAATCCCCAACAAAAAAAAAAACACCAGCGAGGAAAGTATATTTGAAGTAGTCGAAGCTCCCCATAGCAAATTAGATGAGTTTGAGTAATTCAATAGACGAGGATTCGATCACGAACTAGAGGCACTGCCCCCGTTGAAGATCGGTCTCCCCGGGGTGGCACGGCGATTTGCATTGGAAGACTAGGTCAAGGATGAACCCCACCTGTGGTGACTTGCTGGTGCGTGTGGTCTCCGTGCACTATATTTAGGACAGATGGTTGAGGCAACTTAGTTGGGTTAGGTCCCATCTCTATCCGTTTCTAAATCAGTTTTTACATCTTTGTATGTTACAACCCCTCATGGCTTGGTCCGGAACGAGGTAGCTGTGTTTGTAAGGGACCATTTTTTTCTTCTATCAATACAAAGATGAGCAACTCTCTTGCGTATTCGAAAAAAAAATTGTGATACCATATAGGAGAGATAGGTTGTGTATACATTGAGCCTCGACTGGTTTATACCGGAGTACAAGACTTGAGGGCTAGACACCTCACACATACAAATTTGGGGTCCTACATACATAATATTATCTATACTACCAAACATACTCTAACAAGTATAGCTATGGTGTCGTTGGTTGGGGGTTTCCTTGGGTGGTCAGTCCATGGAATTGGTAGCTTGGTTCAGATAACAAGATTACCATTATAAAAAAATGTGAGCTAAGATGGGGTGGGAATTGTAATTGTGTTGTCATGATTTGCAACCATACTTTATTTTCTAAGACTAGATATATCTCTTACATAATAAAGATATTACACAATACCTGAATACAAAAACTATTTCCACAATATATATTAAGATACGTCTCACTGCTAATTTTGCTGTAAAGCAACATATCAGTCATGTAGAATGTGAGTCCCCTGCTATCGCACAGAGTAACCTTGGCACGGGAGGCATTTCCTGTTGAATTGTGCCCTCCAAAATTTGTACCACCTCAATCATTGTTGGTCGTTGAAACTCATTATCTTGGATACACCAACATGCCACTTTGCAAATCCTTTCAACTTCCTCCATGTTGACTTCACCATGTAAATTGGTATCCACAAGGATTCCAACGTCGCTGTCTAGAAGCTTATTTGCAACTTGCACAGGACAGTACCCAACATGATCATCATCAGTCGAAGATTCTTTACCAGAGTTCCTCCTTCCTGATATGATCTCCAACAAAACCATCCCATAGCTATAAACATCGACTTTTGATGTAATAGCTGTTCCACTAAGCCATTCGGGAGCAAGATATCCAATAGTTCCCCGCATTGTAGTCACAACACGACTAAAATCCCTCCCTAGAAACTTTGCCATCACAAAATCTGCAATTTTCGGAATGAAACATGTGTCGAGAAGTATATTCTGCGGTTTGATATCACAATGTATTATGCAATCTCGACAACTATGATGCAAGTAGGCGAGTCCTCTAGCAACACCAAGAGCTATATTGAATCTAATATCCCAGCCTAAAACAATATCATGGCTCTGGAATAAATGAACATCAAGGGAACTGTTTGGCATGTGTTCATACACAAGTAGCCTCCTATCACCTTTGCAACAAAACCCAATAAGTTTGACCAAGTTAACATGTTGGATGATTCCAATTGAGCTCACTTCAGCTCTAAATTGCTTCTCTCCTTGGCAGGGATTGTCCAGCCTTTTCACTGCTATGGCTACTGAGTCACTTAGGTACCCCTTAAACACAGAACCAAATCCACCTCCACCTAGCTTCTCTGAGAAATTTTTGGTTGCACGTTTCATATCATCATACTTGAATGCAATGACCCCAATGGTATCTTGATGATTATTGTCTATTGCATGCTTAGACCACTTTCCACTTACCCAAATCACCATTAGAAAAATCACAACTAAAGCAGAAGTGGTTACACCAATGGCGACACTGACAATGAGCCCATGTTTATTGCTTTTCCATTTCTGTACCTCTTTTGCGGCAAGACGAAGGTACAAAGTTTCTCCATCATCATCATTAATAACATTTATCAGATCGTGATGCCAGATAGAACAACCACCTTTTCCATAGGAATATGCAGTGCAGGAACATTTACGCAAACAAACTTGTGCACAAGCTTCTGCACTTGTGGCATTTAGTATAGCTTTACCATTCTTTGGCAACCTAATGTACGGCACATAATAGAACTCATCTACCTTGTATGTTCTATTTTTGTCGAAGCCACGACAATTCAATGGAGTATTTCTAATGCAGCCACCTGTTCTATCCTCTAGTTCCCAGTCCTCTGGAGATCTTTTGGAGAAACCCTTGATACAATTGCATGGCGGATTTTCATTGTCAGTGCAGATTGTGAATGCTCCACAAACACCATATACATCACATTGATATTTTGGATAGTAGCTAAATGTGACCCAATCATGTGCACCCCATATGCGCACCTTCCATTGACCAGAGACATCTAAGAAAACTTGAAAAATTGTGTTCTCATCGAGCAAAGTGTAAGAAAAGTAGACCTCCTGATCGTTGTCAACAAAGGTTAAATTGCTGAAAGAGTCACCTGACATCTCAGGTATTGAGCTGAAGAATCGGCCATTCCATTCCCCAGAAGACCAATATTCTATAGATGTTTTCCATGATATTCTCATACTCCTATCAAAGCCTAGCCTGTTAGAGTAAACACCTGAAGCTTGATCCATAAAGTTCTTTCTAGAAACATAATAGTGGTTAAGGCCGGTGACCTTGTTGCTGCCAAGCTTTGCGCCTGATAGAAGGGTATCTGTTGGGTAGTCGAAGCTCTGCCAAAATATGTCAGAAGAGTTCAAGGAACTCCGGAGAACAAGGTTCCCATTTCCCAACAGTACAGCAATAGTGTTGTTAGCTGTGATATTAGCATTGGTAGACCAAATGATGTTGTCTTGAGCTAAGACGACCAAGTTTCCATCGCCAGAGATCATGAGCTTTTGTAAGGTGAGACTGGAGATTGGGTTATCCCTGTTTGCAGTCCACACTGGGGTAAACTTTGAGACTTTGTTGAACCATATACCAAGGTACGAGTTGACAATGCTGTGACACCCCGTGTCACTGATTTCCAACCAGTTCAAAGAACTCCAACTGAACAGAACGCAAAATCAAAAACCATTCAAATTTCAAAATCAAATGATCAAATAATTGTGAAACCTAAGCTTGTGAAGGAATTCAAAAATTTCAATAACAACTTGAGCAACTAAAAATATCTGTGGATATCCCTTCTCAAACAAGAATTTTGGAGAATTTATGGTGATTTTAGAAATTTATTTGCTAGCTCAAATAAATGCTCAAAGTTTAAAGAGTAGCCAAATTTGAAATGCAACCATTTGAAATTCCTTTGGATTTCAGATGAGCATGTTGTCCAGATGAAAGAGCTCATTGAGATCTTTCCAAAAATATCAAATTTGCAGTTTTTGGAGTTTGTTTGATACTCCAAATTGTGTTCCAAAGTTTGGGGAAAATTCTGGTTTGAATAATTCCGAAAAATCGAAAGATGCCCGAGGGCCCACCTGTCAGCCTCGTCACTCTCACTGAGCCACGTCTGGTCTTTACCTCCACGTTGCCGACGATGAACGGCACCTGGCCGCGGCGTCCTGGCCCGCTCCGAGCTGCGGAACAGCTCAAGAGCGACGCCCGCTCCCTCCCCGGTCGCCCCCCCCTCTCATTTTCTTCTTTTCCCCACTCTCCTCACCCTAAACCCTAGCCCCACCACTGCTGCGTCGAGCTCAAGCTCGAGCTCGCCTGCATCCGCCGCCGTCGAGAAATTTCCGGTCGTGAATCCGTGCGGACGAGTGCGCCGTGACGCCACTGAGTCTCCCATGGCGCCCGTGGTCTTCGTTCCGTCGTGAAGAAGGGGTAATCGGCCTTTTCTTCCTCGAGCCCGACGAACCGAGCTCTGCCTCCTCGTCGAGAAATTCTTCCACTCCGGTGAGCCCAGTCTTGATTCCTTGCTCCCCGTTGTTCACCACGATTTCGCGCACCTATCCGACCTCTCCATTCTTCGATTCCATAGCTCGAGCCGTCGGAATCGAGTTTTACCCCGTCGCGCCTCCGCGAGCCCCTCAACGTCGACGACCCCTGTCTGCCCCTCCTCGTCGCCAACCGTGCTCTCCCCGAGCTGGAGCTCGCCAAGGTGAGTCTACAGAGCCCCTTCGCTCGCCCTCACGCCCTCTGTACACCGCCTACGCCGTTGATCTAGCTCCCTGGAGCTCCGCCGCTCGCCGCCGACACCTTTCGCGTGTCGTCGTTGTGCATGTGTTGCACACCCGTGATCCCGACCTCTCTACGAACCCCCTCGTGCAAACCATCCTCAAAATGATCGACGAAAGCTCAACTCCGGCGAGCCGCGCCGCCCGTCTCCGGCGATACCTCCGGCCGACACACCACGGGCCACAGCCCCAGGATCCTGTGCGACAACGCAGGATCTGGTGCTCCACCCCGTGTGACCCTGTGTGTGCCATCGATCCTGAGTGGCTGGATCACTTTGTGACCAGCCGGGATCTAGTGCGGCCCAGACCCTGTGGCCCTTCTTGTGGCTCAGATCTGATTGGCCGGCCCAAATTTCCATCCTTTTCGAATTAGTTTAATTTCCTAGAAAATCACAGAAACTTGTAAAATTCATAGTAAATCGAATATACCTCCAAAAATTATGAAACGAATTTTGTTAGTTTCCTTATGCTCAGATATACTTAAATAAAAAATCAAAATCTTACAACTCATTTTCCTGTTTTCTATAAAATTGTAATTGATGCAAGACTTGTTTAATTCCTATAAATTCTCTGTTGCCCCATAAATCTTGAACTTTAAAAATACTTGTTAAGCTACTGATTATACACATACAGAGCATTTTTCCACTGTCATATGTTAATTAATTATTTTCTTATGATTGAAATCGTGTTCTGCATTACATAAATTATTATAAATAATCCGTATTGCAATAAATCATCAAAACTCACCATAAATCATTTCCAGTGGTGGCTTTCACAAGAAAAATGCCACTGGACATAAATTAATTTTCAAAAATTAAATCATTTATTTAATCAACTCAAGTTGATTAAATGGTTACTTAATCGAAAGTCAATGAAGGAAATACTTCAAACGAAAGTAATTAACAAGCTAACCATTTGCACTTACAGTGTAAATGACTGTCCTATCAAGTAATTAAATTCTTAATTGCATCATATTACCTGCATCTAACTTGCATTTCCTTGTCATGGCGTATAGCTATCGAGGCGATTCAGGAGCAGGTGGAGGACCAGGATGCGGAGCCGCTCAAGAGGAGCCACTGACTGATCATTGCTGACTGTGCTAGTGATAGCGTCGCTCCTGAGCCAGGCAAACCCCGGTGCATGCCTCCCTATTTAGGATTTTATTTTCGCACTTGATTGGGGCTAGTAATTGATTGTGCATTAGGTTTATTAGGAGTTGATATGAAAACTTAGAACTGCATTAGGACTACCCTTCCATATCCTACCTTGTGTCCTATTTTTGTAGATGTGGTCTAGGTTACGTTAGAACTTGCTAGGCTTAGTGGCTAGCGGACGGTAGAAGTCGAGTGGTAGGTCCCACTCGCATGATAGAGACTCCTGGATTGTACTAGCTGGATTTAGGATTTGTTGAGACCGGACGGGGAATTGTTTGTGTAGGATGGTGCGAGAAGGCTGGGCCTTCACGGTGGTAGCCCCGTCTGTGTCGATTAAGGACCGTCCGTTGTTGGCCCTGTTGAGCAAGTTTGAACGTACTGACTCACATGCTAGTGTTTTTATGGGCCTAGTAAACCTAGTAGCCTGCGTCGCCCTGGATGTCTGGTAGATACTTTGCTTTTTCTATCATGGTATTTAGGAGAGGTAGGGTGGCGTCCCGCGCAGTCAGCCGTCCGGGACGGGGGCTGCGGTGGGAGAGCCCATCCTCGGGAGGAGTAGAATCTGGTACAGCTCTGGTGGTACGTAGCGTAAACGGTTGCCGTATGTGGCCTTTGCCGCGTATGGCGTGTGGTCAGGTTTTCTCCTGTAGGATGTACATCGATGCCGCCGCTCTCGGTCAAGAGCAACCTTACTCACTGCGTCACATCGTAGTGTGATATGATTGATGAGATGATGATGCTAGTCTATTACATTACTGTTATTTACATTGCTATATATACTGTCATTGTTGATGTATGGTTACTTATACCTGTTCTAGATATATGAACACTGCTTTATTGGTTAAGTACTTAATTGGAATTAAAACTTGAAAGTAAGGACCAAGTAATTAGTGCGCTTTTATGCAAGTGAGTCAGCCTAACCCCTTGTAGCCTTTGCATTCTAGGAGTCGGCTGTAGTTAGCCACGTTGACGGGTAAGTCTTGCTGAGTAACTAGTACTCAGGGTTTGGCTCTCTATGTTTTTGTGCAGGTATAGATTTCGCTTTCGCTGTTGCTTGGTGGAGTTCCTCAGCGGGTCCACATCGCAGGGCTTCGATGTGCGGCCACTTATCTTCGAGTGTGGTAGTATTGTTGTACTTTGTAGGCTTCCGCTGGGTTCTTACGTGTTTTAAATCATTTGACTCATGTAATAACTTAAAGATGTAAAAATTTGAGCTTTTTATGTGATGTACTGTTGCGTCTGTTCATCAACGCTTTACCGACTCGATCCTGTGAAAAGCGGAGACGCTTCAGCTAGCATCAGAGCCGTGTTGGGACAGTACATCATATAAATGTCTATTTTCGAAAAGCTAACCACGTTACGAGTGAGGAACGAAAAGCCCCTTTATAAGGATGTTAGAGTATAAGGTGGTAATAGGAGTTGTTTGTTTACTTTCTGTAACGACGAACCGACGCCCAGGTAAGAAGGTAAGTAACATGCATGGCTCAAGTGATACGAGTTTAACTCGTGTAGATTGTGGGGGGTGTTATAGGATGGAGGAGATGAAGGTGTTGAGATGTGATTGTGATATGGGGAGCTATGCATTACTTTTCTGTTATTGCTGTCCATCGGCGGATTTGGTGGACGTCACCTATGTAGGTTGCTTGAGGTGGCGATGTATGTTTTCTGCAGGTATACTAACTTATGTGTAGATCGTATAGCAAACGTGCATGAGTGCGACTTAGTTACCACCGATGTCTACGGCCTGCTATACTTAGGCAAGATTTTATTTTGTGAGGACGTATAGGTCGAACATCCATTGCATATTTATCTTAAAACATTTCCACGAAATTCAGATCACCTAGAAATTTCAGACTGACAAGCTAACTTCAAAAATTCGTAACTCCAAAACCGCTAAGCCAAAAATTGCAAACAAAGACTTTCTGGAAAGCTTATAACAAGAACTAAAACTTTGTTTCAGATTTGCCCTCTATATTCTGTCAGTATCTCCTTCAAATCTGTTGACCAAATGGAACTAAAATTTCAGCCTCGACTAGTTTTCAGAATCTGTCTGCCTTATTCAATATTCGATATCTCCAGTTCTGCTAATCCGTTTGAGGCATTGGAGCACTCGTTGGAAAGACCTTGAAGTTATCTACAAGTTTCGTGTTCTGAGTTTTCTCGTTCGACGTCTCCAGAAGTGCCAGATTTCAGTTTTGTGTCTGCTGCCTGAAATCAAGACAGATTTTGACCTGTTAGTTTGAAGGAACATTGCTCTCTTGTTTTGCCAAAATGACTATGGATGGCTTCTTGCTGCGACCGTTCAGAAGCCCTCTACCAAGTTATCATTTTTGCTTGGCTTGGTTACTCTTTTGAGAAGGATTACTACGTTTTCCGTCGCTTTTTCCGCAGATGGCTGAGGGCGTCAAGTATGATGATAATAATTGGATGTCTTGAACTTGCCTTAATAGACTAGGCTTCCCTACCCTGTTTTGGCGTGTTCTCTAGCATCTTGGTTACACGGAAGTGGAAAAGCAAATTTGGATTGAAGAAGAAATCTCGTGCATCATACCTGTAACCATCCCCGCAGCCCCGACATACCCAGCCTGAGAGCCATGGACAATGTGTGAGTGGAGCAGAGTTACATGTCACTTTGGATGTTGCTGCTCTCAAGGCTCTCACGCGATTCTGTGAGGATCATCAGAATGAGATGGAAGGAGCCCCGTTTGCCCTCCTGCCAGTTAATGACCGAGCTAATCCTGATTGGAGACATCGCATGGGTATGCTACTGGATGTTAGACACCCACAATACAACCCTTATTTGGCTGTGCCCGCGTACTACTCGGCAACGCTCCATGCCTTGAACTGTGAACAGGAAGAGGAGAGAAGCAGGTATTTAGAGGCGATACGACTTGGCAATGAGCGAGATGAAGCTAAGGATGCTCTACTTGACATGAGAGATGCCCAGATTGTTGAGCTAGCGCTACAAGTGCAGAATCAAGACAACCAGATCGCGGGACTTATTGAAGAACGAGATGCAGCCCAGCAGATGGTCGCACAACTAATGGCGGCCCAAGTTCCTCATGCTCCACCTGAAGGGCAAGGACCGACAGACATCGTCAACCTGCAACATGAAGAGCAACTGGATAGTGAGGAAGACGCTTGAATCGTTGTAGCTGCTTTGATCAGATTCGCCGTGTAGCGTGTTGTTTCGATGTATCATTGTTGTCCGATAGGAGCTAGTGTCGTAATACTGTAGCTAGGCGACGCGATCTCTGTTATTTTGTTGTAATTGTATCGTTGCACTGTTGGAGCTACGTGTTATCGAGTTATACGACCTGGACCTACTTGATGTTGGGGCTATCATTCATGTTGAGCTATGACCTCCTTTTTGTTTTCATCGTGAATCCTTTGCATTCTTATCTCGCTTGTTTTCTGGAACCTACCATTTTGTCAATATCTTACCTTTGTTAGTGAGTTCTACACCAGAATTTGTTTTCCCTGCAATCGATATCCTTGCTAGTTGCCCACCAAATGTGGAGAAGGTTATGCCAAACCTTGATAATCTTCTCCTTAGCCTTACTTTTAGGATCCTTGTTCTTGCTCAAGAATTAAAAATTTGACCACATTAGGCATGTGCAATGCACCATCCCATATGCATTGCAATACATCACTTGCATTGCACAAGCATTTGCAATCCATCATGTACATATCCATTTATGCATGTCATACCAGGTGCATCATCCCATATGCACCACGAGCAATGCATCATGTCAATTGCACCATTATGCACCATAACATGTGCATCATATCATAAACATTTTCATTTGCATCAAGTCATATGCATCATTTTTGCACCATGCAATGAGCATCATGAGACATGACATAATGCACTTGCACCATTGCATGGGCACCATCACATATGTGCATTGCATCATAAAGCACGTAATGCACCATGATTATGCATCTTACTATTCTAGCAGAGAATAATTGGATGCATTAATAATAATCACCTTAGGGAGCAAGAATGTAGAAATCGTTTACCTTGTTGCCTTTGAATCCCCACAACATTGTGTCTGCTGATCCTTGGAAACCCTACTCCCTGGGTACTAGTGTGCCTTCTTTGGATGTCACTAGTGCTCCTAATTGGTGGACGTTTGTCTGACCCTTGTGCTCTTGCCAGCCTTCACGTCCTTTCAGGTGTTGTTCGATTCATATCACTAGTTGCCAGCCAAGTTTTGTCTTGCCTCTCTTTGTTGACCGTGTTGAGACCTTTAGTGCGCTTAGACGTTGGCTAGCGTTTGTTACGATACCCACAGTTCATCGCAATTCTGAGGTCCGTCCCATACCCTTGTCAAGTACGCATATCAGATTTAGATGCGCTGTTTCAAGATTCAAGAAGCACAACCCCAATTTTCAGAAAGGCAACACGAGATGTCAACCAATGAGCTAGAAGAGCAGAAGGTTTAGTTCAGTAAGTTGTGGAAATGCTTCGAATGACAAAGCCCGTCAGAACTCAAATGCCCAACACCCTTTGTGAAAGAAGATGGCTTGCTTTCTAAGAAGACTTTCGATCCAGCTCTGAAGAAGTTGACAATCATCGCAAAGAATGCCACCAGGACCCGCCAAGAGGACAAGAGTTTTCAACACCTCTTCACTCAGTCAGAAACATTTAAGCGTCAGAAACGATGGTTGGAGTTGAACAAGGACGATGGCCTGCCGCATCGAGTCAACGACTCGTTGCCCCACCGAAGAAAAAGAGTTCCAAGCCTCATTGTTTCACCGCTAATCGGCACTCAGAAGAAAGCAGTCTCGTGTTCACGCGTATCCTCCTGCTACCGCGGCCAACATGTCCCTCGCTCCAGCTTTGCGTGCTGATATTGCTGCCGCATCAAAGGAGACATGTGGTCCAAGAACAGTATGGTTTTTCCAACGGGCTTTAAGTTAAGCCAGAAGGTTATTGATGAAGCCCACTTGTCCAAGTACTCTATTCTCCCCGACAGCAGCAAGATATACTAGGACTCTCAACAAGAAGTGGGATGAGTGCATAATGCTGGTAGAGTTCTCCTATGGCAGTGAATATCAGGAAAGCATCAAGATGACATCGTTCGAGGATTTGTATGGACGTCGATGTCGTACTCCACTGGATTGGGCCGAATCCGTGAAAAGAATCACCATTGGACCGGAATTGATAGCAGTTGCAGAAGAGACAATGCGCCCCATCCAGTTCAACTTAAGAGTTGCCAGCCTCAACAGATGAGCTATGCAGAAAAGAGACGCTGACGATTAGTGGTCGCAATTGATGATCACAGGTACCTTTGTGTCCCTCCCCTATGAAGGGTGTTCGTCGGTTCAGTGTCAGAGGAAAGCTAGCCACGAGGAACATCGGACCCTTCCAGATAAGCGAGCAGTGTGGACCTGTTGCTTACCGTTTAGAGCTGCTCCACAATCTTTCGGGAGTGCACACCATCTTTCGCATGTCTCAGTTGTGGAAGTGCTTAAAAGCTCCGACAGATATGGTGAACAGCGATGTAGGACAGCTTCAGCCAAATTTTTGCTTATTCTGAGCAACCCTTCAAGATCACACATGAGAAGGACAGAGGCACCATGAACAATGTTACCCGCTTCTCTAATGTGTGGCACAACAACTAATTTGAGGAAGAGACCACCGGAGAACAGGAGGAAATTCTCTACGCTACAGTTTTGGTTTACTTCGTTCATGCACCGCATGTTTTTCCCTACTCTCCTTAAATCTCGGGACGAGATTTCTTTAAGGGGGGAGGGCTGTGACACCCCGTGTCACTGATTTCCAACCAGTTCAAAGAACTCCAACTGAACAGAACGCAAAATCAAAAACCATTCAAATTTCAAAATCAAATGATCAAATAATTGTGAAACCTAAGCTTGTGAAGGAATTCAAAAATTTCAATAACAACTTGAGCAACTAAAAATATCTGCGGATAGCCCTTCTCAAACAAGAATTTTGGAGAATTTATGGTGATTTTAGAAATTTATTTGCTAGCTCAAATAAATGCTCAAATTTAAAGAGTAGCCAAATTTGAAATGCAACCATTTGAAATTCCTTTGGATTTCAGATGTGCATGTTGGCCAGATGAAAGAGCTCATTGAGATCTTTCCAACAATATCAAATTTACAGTTTTTGGAGTTTGTTTGATACTCCAAATTGTGTTCCAAAGTTTGGGGAAAATTCTGGTTTGAATAATTCCGAAAAATCGAAAGATGCCCGAGGGCCCACCTGTCAGCCTCGTCACTCTCACTGAGCCACGTCTAGTCTTTACCTCCACGTTGCCAACGATGAACGGCGCCTGGCCGCGGCGTCCTGGCCCGCTCCGAGCTGCGGAACAGCTCAAGAGCGACGCCCGCTCCCTCCCCGGTCGCCCCCCCCCTCTCATTTTCTTCTTTTCCCCTCTCTCCTCACCCTAAACCCTAGCCCCACCACTGCTGCGTTGAGCTCAAGCTCGAGCTCGCCTGCATCCGCCGCCGTCGAGAAATTTCCGGTCGTGAATCCGTGCGGACGAGTGCGCCGTGACGCCACTGAGTCTCCCATGGCGCCCGTGTTCTTCGTTCCGTCGTGAAGAAGGGGGAATCGGCCTTTTCTTCCTCGAGCCCGACGAACCGAGCTCCGCCTCCTCGTCGAGAAATTCTTCCACTCCGGTGAGCCCAGTCTTGATTCCTTGCTCCCCGTTGTTCACCACGATTTCGCGCACCTATCTGACCTCTCCATTCTTCGATTCCATAGCTCGAGCCGTCGGAATCGAGTTTTACCCCGTCGCGCCCCCGCGAGCCCCTCAACGTCGACGACCCCTGTCTGCCCCTCCTCGTCGCCAACCGTGCTCTCCCCGAGCTGGAGCTCACCAAGGTGAGTCTACAGAGCCCCTTCGCTCGCCCTCACGCCCTCTGTACACCGCCTACGCCGTTGATCTAGCTCCCTGGAGCTCCGCCGCTCGCCGCCGACACCTTTCGCGTGTCGTCGTTGTGCATGTGTTGCACACCCGTGATCCCGACCTCTCTACGAACCCCCTCGTGCAAACCATCCTCAAAATGATCGACGAAAGCTCAACTCCGGCGAGCCGCGCCGCCCGTCTCCGGCGATACCTCCGGCCGACACACCACGGGCCACAGCCCCAGGATCCTGTGCGACAACGCAGGATCTGGTGCTCCACCCCGTGTGACCCTGTGTGTGCCATCGATCCTGAGTGGCTGGATCACTTTGTGACCAGCCGGGATCTAGTGCGGCCCAGACCCTGTGGCCCTTCTTGTGGCTCAGATCTGATTGGCCGGCCCAAATTTCCATCCTTTTCGAATTAGTTTAATTTCCCAGAAAATCACAGAAACTTGTAAAATTCATAGTAAATCGAATATACCTCCAAAAATTATGAAACGAATTTTGTTAGTTTCCTTATGCTCAGATATACTTAAATAAAAAATCAAAATCTTACAACTCATTTTCCTGTTTTCTATAAAATTGTAATTGATGCAAGACTTGTTTAATTCCTATAAATTCTCTGTTGCCCCATAAATCTTGAACTTTAAAAATACTTGTTAAGCTACTGATTATACACATACAGAGCATTTTTCCACTGTCATATGTTAATTAATTATTTTCTTATGATTGAAATCGTGTTCTGCATTACATAAATTATTATAAATAATCCGTATTGCAATAAATCATCAAAACTCACCATAAATCATTTCCAGTGGTGGCTTTCACAAGAAAAATGCCACTGGACATAAATTAATTTTCAAAAATTAAATCATTTATTTAATCAACTCAAGTTGATTAAATGGTTACTTAATCGAAAGTCAATGAAGGAAATACTTCAAACGAAAGTAATTAACAAGCTAACCATTTGCACTTACAGTGTAAATGACTGTCCTATCAAGTAATTAAATTCTTAATTGCATCATATTACCTGCATCTAACTTGCATTTCCTTGTCATGGCGTATAGCTATCGAGGCGATTCAGGAGCAGGTGGAGGACCAGGATGCGGAGCCGCTCAAGAGGAGCCACTGACTGATCATTGCTGACTGTGCTAGTGATAGCGTCGCTCCTGAGCCAGGCAAACCCCGGTGCATGCCTCCCTATTTAGGATTTTATTTTCGCACTTGATTGGGGCTAGTAATTGATTGTGCATTAGGTTTATTAGGAGTTGATATGAAAACTTAGAACTGCATTAGGACTACCCTTCCATATCCTACCTTGTGTCCTATTTTTGTAGATGTGGTCTAGGTTACGTTAGAACTTGCTAGGCTTAGTGGCTAGCGGACGGTAGAAGTCGAGTGGTAGGTCCCACTCGCATGATAGGGACTCCTGGATTGTACTAGCTGGATTTAGGATTTGTTGAGACCGGACGGGGAATTGTTTGTGTAGGATGGTGCGAGAAGGCTGGGCCTTCACGGTGGTAGCCCCGTCTGTGTCGATTAAGGACCGTCCGTTGTTGGCCCTGTTGAGCAAGTTTGAACGTACTGACTCACATGCTAGTGTTTTTATGGGCCTAGTAAACCTAGTAGCCTGCGTCGCCCTGGATGTCTGGTAGATACTTTGCTCTTTCTATCATGGTATTTGGAGAGGTAGGGTGGCGTCCCGCGCAGTCAGCCGTCCGGGACGGGGGCTGCGGTGGGAGAGCCCTTTCTCGGGAGGAGTAGAATCTGGTACAGCTCTGGTGGTACGTAGCGTAAACGGTTGCCGTATGTGGCCTTTGTCGCGTATGGCGTGTGGTCAGGTTTTCTCCTGTAGGATGTACATCGATGCCGCCGCTCTCGGTCAAGAGCAACCTTGCTCACTGCGTCACATCGTAGTGTGATATGATTGATGAGATGATGATGCTAGTCTATTACATTACTGTTATTTACATTGCTATATATACTGTCATTGTTGATGTATGGTTACTTATACCTGTTCTAGATATATGAACACTGCTTTATTGGTTAAGTACTTAATTGGAATTAAAACTTGAAAGTAAGGACCAAGTAATTAGTGCGCTTTTATGCAAGTGAGTCAGCCTAACCCCTTGTAGCCTTTGCATTCTAGGAGTCGGCTGTAGTTAGCCACGTTGACGGGTAAGTCTTGCTGAGTAACTAGTACTCAGGGTTTGGCTCTCTATGTTTTTGTGCAGGTATAGATTTCGCTTTCGCTGTTGCTTGGTGAAGTTCCTCAGCGGGTCCACATCGCAGGGCTTCGATGTGCGGCCACTTATCTTCGAGTGTGGTAGTATTGTTGTACTTTGTAGGCTTCCGCTGGGTTCTTACGTGTTTTAAATCATTTGACTCATGTAATAACTTAAAGATGTAAAAATTTGAGCTTTTTATGTGATGTACTGTTGCGTCTGTTCATCAGCGCTTTACCGACTCGATCCTGTGAAAAACGGAGACGCTTCAAATGCTGTTAGAGGATTTGCTGCTCTGTTGGAAGAAGCCTAGTGCAAACTTGCCGTTTTCAGACACAAGCCTCTCATCAACCCCAGTGAGTGAATGGCCATGTGAGAGTGTATCCGTGGACCCAGAGCAGGAGGGAGTGTGAAGAGAGAGAAGAAACCCGCAAAGAATGAGGGGATACATAACAAGGGGAATGGAAAAACGGAGATCAATTGAAGTTTTCTTGCTCTCACAAGCTTGTGCAATAGCTCTGGTGTTAGCAAGGGATGGCTGAATACACTGGGCTGAGCTCTTTTCCTTATATATAGAAAAACTGATGGAAGACTCGCGATCATCATTATTGACTTAAAGATTGACGCCATCAACGTTCCCTCCTTGGTGTAATGCCCTATGTGTAACGTTAACACACCGGCGGGACTTGGCCTACTGACCTGATTAATACAATTACCTTACAGATCAGCAACCAATACACATCACAAGTTCAACTTGCAAGAAGCTAATGAGACGTTAGGAATAACTGATTCGAGTGGAATCAAGATCGGAGTAAAACCCTCAGCATTATCCTGAAACAAGATGCGTAAATTTTCGTTAGTAATAACTGGTATATATATATTTTTTTTTGAGATATATAACTGGTATATTTTTTTGAGGGCGTAATAACTGATATTTTTGGGTCTCCTCTCATGTGCACTTCTGTACACTCACTATGGGGTATTGAATAAATTCTCCCACGTCAGTCAAAAGAAAAAAGAAAAAAACTATTCTATTCAGACCACACACATCTCCATTTAATTTTTTCTCTGAGTCATGCTAACAGATTTCATCCGAGATTAATAAACTGAGCTCTTGCATAGCATCCCAAATAAATTCTGGACACAAGAAATAAAAAGGAAAAAGAGGCGACGAACTGTACACATACACATGAAAACAAAAAAAAATCATGTCCGATATGTAACTTCATATATCAGCCCCACAGAAATTGAGGGGTTTTCCACTTAGCTCGTCTTTGAATTTCCTAGCGCTCTTGTAAGAAATTCGTAGTAGATCCTTTGTTTTGTATATTTTTACAATTTCAATTGAGAAACAAAAGCATATCCTTACTTACTAATCGATTCTTATCTATAACCTTTGATTTTTTAAAACAAAAATAAAGGTAGCTTTAGAACTAGCCCTGCAGTGCACATGCTTGTGACTAGTTTCTATTTAATTTGAAAGTAATTGAAGTGAACAAATACCAATTATTTTGAAACTAAAAAAGGTACTTGCACCGTTTCAATTATTATTTTCATCTTTGCTCCAAATCAAATATTTTTTTATCTTTGATAACCATTTTCTAAAAAAATGTATAGTTTAAAAAGTTTAATAACTTAATATTTATGTTTTTAGATTCACCATGAGAAATATTTTTATACTATACAATTCACATGTTGTTAAACTGTATGAATTTTTAAAAATTGATGACCAAAGGTAAAAATATTTTACTTTGAATATATTAAATATAATTATAGCCTAGGGAGCGCAAATTATGGTGGCAAGGTTCTTTCAATGCACCTACAGTGGTACTCCCTCCGCTCAGAATATTTAGCATCCTAGTCTTCCTCGGTTTCCCCAAATAATTGACATTCTTATTTTCTAGTGCATCTTTCTCTCATGCTCCCTCTGTTCCAAATTACATGTCATTCTAGACTTCCCTATTTTTATCAAATTACATATGTCATTCTCACTTCTCAATGCACATTTCTCTCTTCTCAATACATGCATCTCCATCTCTATCTCTCCCCTTCTTGTTTTTTGTGTACCTATCTTTTTTTTTTAGTTCTCCTTAATTCTCATGCTCAGAGCCACAATGATATCTATTTTTGAACGGATATAGTATATCACTATCTCTCTCTTCTTCGTTTCCTATACATCCATCTTTTCTTAATTCCTATGCTCAGAGCTAAAGTGTCAAATAATATTGAGAGGGAGGTAGTGCTCAGTATGTCAGCAGATAATTAAGGTAGTGCGATGGAATCACGAGTGCCCTCGCCTGCATGGATTTAACTGGCATCAACATGTTGGTGGTGCCCTCGTGCATTTGGCATGTAAATAAAGGACGGACAACACCCTGTGGTTGTCTCAGTGTCAGCTTTATGCCCACCCAAACCCCCCAGTTGACCGGCAGCCAAGTCCTGGAAACTTTTTCACTTCAGCTGAAATAAACATAGCGAACGTTTTAAAGGCCATCAAATTTGCCTTCGTTAAAGGTAACTGACCCGGTGACCAGTGCAACATTGTGTTTCCTTTTCAAACCAGCAGCTTTCCTCAATTTGTTTTTGACCAAGAAAACGATGGAATTTTTGTGTTATTGTTGCACCATTGCACTGAAAATTGCATATAGTTTTGTTTACATATTTTTTCTTCCAATTTTTCATTTTTGCTCTCTTGACCGGTTTTCCAAAATTTGGTCCTTTTTTTGGATTTTTTTATGGTTTACTGTTTGGTTTGCGATTTTTGGATTCAAATTTCAAAATTCAAAATTCGTTTGGTTTCCGGTCTGGTTTTTGGGAAAACCGGATATTCGATGTCATTCAGTATTTTTGGTACAAATGAAATTACATACCTTGGCGAGGGTTCATCTAATTAAAAGAGAAAAAAGATATTAGTAAAGGCGGTAGCTCTATATTGGGCCATCCGGCGGTGTCGAAATAGTGTGGCTTTTTGACAATATCAAATATTACTCCTTTATGCATACTGTTTTCAGGGGAACATGCGCTTTTGGGCTTTGTTGCAGCATGATTTGATAAAGGAGACACTCTGTTCAGCGAGCTGATCCATGAAGATTGTTGTTATGGACTTCTACGTGAAGCACAGGTGAAAATTTAATAATATGCTTTTCTTAAAAAAAAATGAGCAAAAAATAGGAGGGGAATCCCCTAATGTACCTCATTTTATAATTTTTATATGTACAGGTTACAAGTGTGTACAAGGTGTACAAGGTATTACAATACCAACGAAAGAGAAAACCAAATCATCTAAAAAGTTCTATCCAATTTTCTAGCTGTGCCTTCTTATCTCCTCTTGCCTTGAACAGAATGAGATCAAATTCTTCCCTGAACTCTCTTTTACAGTTTCTAATCGAAGGAGATTTATTATCGAAGATGATACTGTTTCTATGCTTCCAGATTGACCAACATGTGAGAATTGCAATTTCTTTTGATATTGTCGTTTGCGATCTCTGCATACCATCATCTATTCTATCAGTGATTTCATCCTGATTGCCCCAATTATATCCAAGAATTCGCCAACACCATTGTGAGAAGTTGCTTGTGAAAAAAAGATGGTCCCAAGTCTCTTCCACCGGACTGATAGAAAGCACACAGTTATGACTGGGAACATGGAAGTTCTTTCTTCTCAGAAGATTTCTAGTGTTCAGTCTACCTTGTAGTAGCAGCCAAAAGAAGAATTTGTGGTGACCTCTTGTAGCAGTTTTCCATAACCATATAAAAGGTATTGGAGTTGGAGATGTACCAATAATAGAGAGATATGCTTTCTTTGTACTATAAGTACTGGACCCCCCAAATATATGTCCGTTGGTCGAACAAATCTTCAGTCAGAACTTTATTGTCGAAACTATTGTTCAGTCTACCCATCTGTTCTGCCGCTATGGTAGACAGGGGCAGGAGGTAATTCTGATCAAAATCATTGCTTTGTTTTTGATTCATTTTTCTTGATCTCAGACAGGGAGCTGAAAGAACTATAGTAAGTCTGAACGCACTGTGTGGAAACATAGAGACGGGAAACTATTTCTATTTTCTAAATAAAAAATTTGGCCAATCATGGGGCCTGAGTTTTGTCGCTAGTTTTAATCATCAATAGTGCATGGGTGTTGCTTAGATTAGATTGACTCCAACAGCATGAGGCAAACTCATATACATCTCAATCGTATTATGTACCAAAAAAATCATCTCCAACAGAGTAAGCAAAGGAGTAGGCATTTTGCCCTTTGAAGTGAGAGAATATGAAAAATGCACTCCCGCTCTCCTTGAATGCATCTTGGAGATGGTACAATGGGTGAAATGTAATTGCTGATGGAGATGATGCCATGGGAAGGAAATGAAAACACTGTAACGGTGATGCAATAGTTTGTTTGCATCTAAAAAATATCTCTCCTTGTTAAAGTCAGTCTTAAATGATCTAGAATTGCAATTATGCAACGACTGGAAAAGCAGGTCAAACTGGTGAAGCCCTGATCTACACGGCATCTGCTAACCAGAGTACGATCAACAACTGATGTTGCTAGTGCTGGCCCCTGTTCTGATGTACACATGCTTAGACGGCTAACTAAAGAGATGTCTTATGCAATCTTGTTGGAGGCCACCCTGTTAGTCAATGAAACGAGTGGTACTCTCTCTGTCCCACTATACTTGGCATTATAGGTGCAGCCAGCGAGATTAAGAAGAGGTGAAAAAGATAAGGTGCACAGAAAACAAAAGAGAGAGATATAAAGATGTATTGAAAAGAGAGAAAGGTGTTTCAGAAAGTGAGAATGCCAAGTATTTTGGGAAAAATTAAGATGGTTACAATGCCAACTATTTTGAGACGGAGGGAGTAGATATTTGGAGCAGTCTTAATCACTAGTTAGACACGGTAGGACGGAACTTTTTTCTAGTGAATGCTAGCACTATGTGACGGTGAAGGATATCTTCTACATAGAAAATGTTGTGCATTCTCTAAGATTTTACAGTGCCATGTCAGCTAAAATCCAATTAATCGTCGGATTATAGTTGATTAGTTTTTTTTTACGCAATTGACAAAACATACTTTATCTTGTTATGCAGTCACGTGGACTGTGTTGACGGTGTTTAAACCATTAAATTTGTTTAACTATCGGTAAATAAAAAGGTAAGTCGCCAAAGTTTGGCGATAATTTGTTTAACTAATGAGTTTCTACGTGTTTTGGATAATTTGTGAGTGAAGGCGTAATCCGGAGAAAATAGACTTATGTGAACAAAATCACGAGCCGGTCGGCCCCTCACCTAGGTCGGCCGGCCTTGCCCCATGCCCAAAGCCTGCAGGCTTTCTCTAGTGAGCTGTAAGAAGCCCAAACACGTAAAATATTAAAGCCCAAGCAGAAAATACCATAGACATTCTAGAAGATAGGCTATTTGGGTCTTAACTTGCCCCTTTTTCCAGTTCTACTGCTCAGGAACGAGCCGATCTCAGAACTGACTTAGGGATCAATCAGGAGCGTCCAGAGTAAAGACAGTGGCAACCGCCTTGATGGAAAGCCAATCAGCCCCCCTACTAGGTCGGCCGGCCTACCTTGGCGGGCGTGCCACTCCTCCTGGTTCTAAGAAGGCTATAAATACCCCTGACTAGCTTCATAACAACTCGCGCTATTACTCTTCTTGTTTTAGATTTAGTATTCAGTTGGGAGTTCTTCGGAAGTTTGGGTAAAACTCTCTTGTATCTTTACTTTCTTTTGTAAGAATTAAATTATGAATATTTTTTCTTATTTATTTAGTTCAATAATTTTTTTAGTTTATATTATTGCTTTGAGTAATTACCTTAGGATATTTCTGTGTTGGAGCCGTGTTTGTGTACGGTAGATTTAAATGGGTTATTTGCTGATCTATGCTTGCACAATTTATTTACATTTATTACGTCTCGTTGGCTTGCTCTGTAAGTTAAATGTATGTTATTTAGGATAGTTGCTTGTATGGTTCATAAAAACTGAGGAGGAATACTACACACAGAGCTCTAGTACATTCAGAATTCAGAGGTACAGTGCACCGAATTTACATGCATAAGTACTGAGGAATTTCCCAGTTCAGATAGAATATTACACATATTTTTTTTTAGAAAATGGAATTACATTCCAGCCTTTGTGTGCCTACGTAAAGCAGACACACACACAGCCTGGTTTATTACATTGAACCAAAAGAAAAGAAATAAATTACTTTAGTACATGGATAAATTAGTACTAAAGGTTGTCTGCCTCCAATGTATAATAAGTTTTCTCGCCGCGTTCATGAGTTAGTGGGCGGCATGCATCTGAATATTAGGAAACTACCAAATTCAGAAATCAGATGGATAAAAACATTTTTAGGAAACTTGTCAAGGCTATATTGGAGTATATTTCCTTGCTGCATGCATCTGTCTTGAAGGACATAAACCTGCTCCCAGCTCGGTGATGCAATTTGTCGAACACCTTACGTCCTTGCAGAACAGTCGAGAATTTAGAGGAACAAGGGAACTCATGTAGCAGCACTCGCGAAGGCAGAGTTCTGACTTCTGAGCTAACTGCCAGGATGTGGGCGGCATCAGCGTTGGTTTCTTGCAATGGAAGAGCAGGACTCGGAGCTTGCTGCGAGTACGGCAGTGGCGGTGGCAGCTCCTCGCCGTCCCTCACCAAGATACACGCTGTGGGTGGTCGCACGGAAGGGAAACAAGGCGCGTTGGAGGCTGCCGCAGCAATGTGAGCTTCGAGGAAGTAGCCCCAGAGGCACGTACAAGGGTTCCGGTGGCCTGCAACGGCGATGGGCCGATGGCTGAGGCGGCACGTGTTGGAGGCCGTCGCGGCGGTCCAAGCTACAAAGAGGCAGCAGCCGGCGGCATGCAAGCAGGCGCTTCGCTCTCGTCATCGTGGATGTTGTGTTACTTTGTCGTAAAATCGCTGCCTAATACGCGAAGTAAAAGCACTAAACTACCATTTACTATTTTTTTTAAAAAGGAAAAATAATTAGTACCTGACCTACACTATTTGATATTGGTTCACAACTTAAAGTTTCTTTATTTTAACCGTTGGATCTAGCCAAATGAACGGTTATAATTAGTTCCAAACATCATATCATTTCCTTTATGTTAATCTGAGAAAACAAATTACACACTGTTGTAAATATAAAAATAGACTAAAAATACTATTACACATGTCTATAAATTACCTACCACTACTATTACGTAAAAATTAGCCTAAAATACTTAACTTGTTCATAAATTGTTATTGTAGATAGTAAAATCTATATTGAACAGAGATGATGATAGCGCCCGTGGTTTCAAGATTGGGGTACATAAAATGCGTAATGATTATAGAAAAAGAGTGATGCTAGAGTAAAAACAAATTAATGAGACAATCAAAATGGTGTATTGATATTAGCCGTGTAAACGTGTTGGCCATTCTGTTAGTCGCCATACAGTTCTTTTTTTACTTTAGAGCTTATTAAGTGGTTACATATTGTCATCAATCCAATCATATATACAAGGCATGTAATTATCACAATGCAAGTATGTGTACTGTGTCCACTCATGCAAATTTTATTGAAGGCAAGACGATGCTACACACACAGTTTTGAAACTAATAGAAGCTTTTCTTTCCGGTGCACCACTATCCCGAACACCTCCGACATATCGATGTCGTGCTTCTCTTGGCCCGGTGGCAGCTCCCAATCGAAACGGTGCACGAGGTTCGCCAACATCACCTCGATAGTGGCAATCCCAAAGTTAATCCCAGGGCACATCCTGCGTCCAGCACCAAATGGCAACAACCGAAAATCTTTCCCCTTGAAGTCCACACCCGCCGCATCGCCATCATCAAGAAACCTTTTAGGCACGAACTCCTCCGCGTCCTCCCAGGAACGCGTGTCCCTACCGATGGCCCAGACGTTGATCAGGACTCGCATATTTGTAGGGACTTCGAACCCGTCGATTCTGCAGCTAGACATGGAGAAATGCGGCGCGAGGAGCGGCGTCACGGCGTGCAGCCGGAGCGACTCTTTTATGACAGCTCTCAGGTAAGTCATGTTTGCAATGTCAGCTTCGCTGACAAGTTTTTGTCAATCGGGTACTCTGCTCCTCACCTCAGCTTGCAGTTTCCTCATCAGATCCGGCTTCCGCATGAGCTCGGCGATCGTGAAGTCGAGTGTCGAAGCCGATGTCTCTATTCCCCCGAAGAACACATCCTGTCCAATCATAATTCAGATCATAATATAAATAGCAGATCGTACGTAGGATAACCTACATTTTACCTACCAAAATAGTCTGACGTTGACATGTCTCATTTTGGCCTAACCACAGAGACAGTGCGAAAAAAAAAGATCTTGCTATTTCAGGCTAACACTTAATCTTGTTTTTGGCCTAACTGCCGTGGGAGTCAGGGACATTCTACTCACAAGCAAGATAGCTTTCATCTGCTCTCGGGTGAGGCCGTACTCCCGCCGAACGGAGAGTAAAACGTGTATGAAATCATCACCGTCCTTGGGATCACTCCCTGATGCCGAATTAAACTCGCTCCTCTCATGCTCCTGGATCAGACCGTCCAGCAGCTCGTCCCATCTTCGCCTCACTCTCTCGGACTTGGCGCGGACCACCTTGCTGAGCACGCCAAAGCGAGCTAGGAACGGGAAGAACTCCTCCACGTTGAACCCGCCAATAAGCGGCGAGGTGTCGCCAATAAGCTCCCGGAGCTGCATGTCGAGGCCCTTGTTTCGGAAGTGCTTGCCCATCATGGCGCGGCACGCCAGGTCGTTCGTGAACGAGCTGAACAGCCCACTCATGTCCAGCACCATGCCGGCGACCGCCGCCTCACCTATCTTGGCCATAACCATGCTCACCTAGCAACCACAATATGCCACAATCTGTAAAGCTTCCTTTTTGAGGACTTTTAAAGTCCAAAATACTAGCTAATATTATAAAGACAGTATTAGCCATTATTATAATCTGACGATTTAGATCTATTGTCTTTCATCCGCCAAAACTATATAGCTAGTATGTTGTTAAGCTGAGGGTAGCATAGGAAGAAAATAATAAGACTAAGCTAGTAATTAAATTTTGTAAAGGATAAATTATTATTCTCTTATGTTAAATCTCATATCGTACTCCAGTCATGGGAGGCTTGGTGTCCCATACAATTAATAATAATTACTAACATTTTTAAAATGCATTATAAACTACTTAAAAACAATTTAATTTTTAAATTACTCCTAAAAATTCTAGACTCGCTCCGTCTCAGAATATAAGCATGTCTGAGCATGGTCAAAGTCAACTTTTTTAACATTGACTATCAATATCTATAAAAATAAAATATTTTAAATATAAAGAGCTACATAGTATGATAATTGATTTCATGATGAATCTAACAAAATAATTTATACTTGATAAACATTATGACTTTGATGTATTGATAGGCAAAATTAAGAATGGTTGACTTTGATTAAATAAAAAATGCTCATATTTTCTAGCTAGTACTGTTTTGGACTGTAAAAGTTCTGTTTTGCGCTCCAACCAAGCTCTGGTGCCCCAAACATTTTGAGCAAAAACGTTATACCTCCTCTTCTCGAGCGAGACGGAAGGACCGCACCTTGCTGGCGCTCAGCAGGTGCGTGGTGACGAGCTTCTTGGCCTGCCGCCAGTACTCTCCGTACGGCGCGAAGCCGATGTCGGAGGGGCCGTACAGGATGATCTCGGTGGCCAATGAGTGCGGCCGAGACGCGAGCACGTGGTCGTTCGTTCGCAGCACTGCCTCGGCGACGCGCGGCGATGACACTACGAGCACCGGCATGACGCCGAGGCGGAGGAGCATGAGGTCGGCGCCATGCTTCTGGGCGAGGCTCCGGAGGGAGACGTGGGGAAGGGAGCCGACGAGGTGGATGTGCCCGAGAATGGGCAGCGCCGGAGGAGACGGCGGCAGATGGAGGCCTGTCTGCTGCCTTCTCTTGCTGCTGAACAGCGTAGCCGCTAAGTAGCGTACGAGCAAGAAGAAGAAGAGAGGGACGAGCAGGAGAAACCATGCTCCTGGGGCCATCATCTCACCCATGAATTGTTGTGCTAGGTTTGCCATCGCGGAGCAAGGAGATGTTGTACCGTACTCTCTCTCTCAGATCGTAGAGCTCAGGAAAACGTAGGGCAAGAGTGGTATCCCCTTCTCTCTCCTATATAGGCATCAGTTTGTCAGTAGCAGTCATTGAATAAATCTAAAACACTGCACCAGTATGTACTACGTCTGATATAGGCATCGTAACCTAGATTAAAATATCTGCTAATCGGAGCAAATTGAACGTGACCCGTTTTACTCAAATGAGGAGTCATATATTCTTTCCTATATTGAGTACAAATCGATACTTCTCGATCGTCAAGTCACATCATCAGCGATCAGTAGCAGTTACTGAATGCAAATTGGACCCGTCACTCAGATGGTGTGACCCTCTAGAGTCTCGAGGCCATCGTGCACCTTCGAAGAAAAACAAGACATATCGTACATCTTTCACCATCAGTATGTGCATTTCCTTTGACAGGAAAATATGAGCACACTGTCTGTTTGTAGTCTGACGAATGAATATGGTGGATTTCCAAATGAAGAAGGTTATCCCTTCATATTTGAAATGTCGAAATTGTGATGACGTGAGTGTTGCTGTGCTAACCTCTTCTATTTCGAATAATCGAAGTGTGATCTCCAGCCACGGGGTGGAAGGTGATCACCCTATTAGTAACTTTTCTCTTCATAAATAGGTTGATCTCCCTATTAACTACCTTTTATATATAGTTGAGAGATTTTACAGTACCTAAGAATAATTTTGGACCGTTCATTTTTACGGGATTGAAGATCTATTACCCGTTGGCGGAGCTGGATATGCTTCATGGCATTCATATGAATGCTTAAAAATTCTAAAAGTAGGCTAAATGTTACTTAAAAAGCAGAAATATAAAGAGATTTGAGCTAAAAATGAATACCCAACCTTAAAAATATGGGAAAATAAATGCCCAGCTGAGCAATCTCAACAATTGTGGACCGTTCATTTTTACGGGATTGAAGATCTATTACCTGCTGGCGGAGCTGGATATGCTTCATGGCATTCATATGAATGCTTAAAAATTCTAAAAATAGGCTAAATGTTACTTAAAAAAGCAGAAATATAAAGAGATTTGAGCTAAAAATGAATACCCAACCTTAAAAATTTGAGAAAATGAATGCTCAGCTGAGCAATCTCAGCTTGCCAATAGGTACCCATGATTCTAGGCAGATTTTGTTTGAGTTATGGCTTTTTTTTTGATAAAAACATAACATTATTTCGTTCCCTGAAAAAACATGAGCAACTAGATTTTGGAGGGCAAAAACGTAGCACGCACGTACGAATGCATGTAGCGGCACAGTTTGTACAGGTTTTGTGCGTTGAACGTGTACTTTGGCAAGGCCATACACATCAACTAGCGCATGACTCTCTCTCTCTCTCTCTCTCTCTCTCTCTCTCTTGAATGTGTGTACTCTGGCCATGAGCTTCTCGGCGTACAGGGCTAGGCAAGTAGTGGAGCGTTCGTATTCCATTTGTCTGAACCTTTACCTCGGCAAGCTCTGTTACACATTTGGCTGAGAACAAGCTGAACGGAAGAATCAGAGGAGACGGGTAGGACCGTAGGAGCGGAAGAATCGGAGAAAGAGCTGCATGAGAATGTACGTGAAGGCAAAGAGATTTCCTTTCCCAAAATCGGAGAAAGAGCGAGCGAAAGAATCGGTCAAGGGCTCCAAATTTTTGTTTTTTTGTTTTTCTATTCGGAAAGTCTAACGCGCGCACGGACGCGCTGCTACGTTAGCGCGCATCCGTGTGCGGCTCGGCCCACGCGCGCGGGCGGCGGAGCGCGGCGGCCGGCGACGGTGGTGGCGGAGCGCGGCGGGAGGGCGGGCGGCGCGACGCGGCGGCGTCGGTGGCGGATTAGCGCGGGCGACGGAGCTCGGCGTCAAGGTGGCGGCGGAGCGCGGGCCGTGTGCGGGCGGCGTGACGCAGCGGCGAGGGCGCCGCCGCGTTCACGGGTGGTGGTTATCGCCGGCGGTGAAGCTCGGTGGCGAGGCGGTGGCGGAGCGCGGGGTGTGGGCGGGCGGTGCGACGTGGCGGCGAGGGCGCCGCCGCGTCACCGGTGGCGGATTAGCGCGGGCGGTGGCGCTCGGGGGCGACGTGGCGGCGGAGTGCGGGTGTGTGCGGGCGGTGCGACGCGGCAGCGAGGGCGCCGCCGCGTCGCCGGTGGCGGATTAGCGTCGGCGGAGTTAGGGGTTTGGGTTGTTGGGGGCGGCGCCGGCGGGGAACTCCATTTCCGACGGGTTTAGAAGGTTTGGGGAGGGGGCGGCGGTCGGTACGGCGGTGGGTGGTGGTGCGGCGAGGCGGCACTGGCGCCGCCGGAGCCGCGGGCGGCTAGAGGGCGGTGAGCGGGGCCGGAGGGGGGGAGCTCGTGGAGGAAGAAGACGACGCGCGGCGGGCGGCGGCGCTCCGACCGGCGTCATGGCGTGCGCGGGGGCGGGACGCACGCTTCCCTAACGCGTGTCTGTACGCGTGTTAACGCGGTACTTTTCTATCCCATAAATCAAGCGGAGAATGTGCGTGAAGGCAAAGAGATTTCCTTTCCTAAAATCGGAGAAAGAGTCCCATGAGCGTGAGCGGAAGAATCAGTCAAGGGCTCCAATTTTTTTTTTTTTTTATTCCATAAATCAACGGTTCATAATTTATTTAACCTTTTACCTCTGAAGGAGTAAAAAAATGTAGACACATAATTTACAAATGTGTACACCCATGCATGCATTACAGTTTATTGACTCTTGTTTATTGAAGGCAGCAAACATAGTGGATTATAAATAGAATTTGCTAGTTTAAGCACCTAATAAGACAAAATTTAATGGAAAATCACCAAGAGTAGGGGGCATGACCCAGGCAGGTACAAAGGTGTTGTCTCATAGGTCGTCTCATGCATGGTACGTAATCATAAGACGATTTATGAGATAACACATACAATAAATGATTGTTTTAGTTATTTCTAGTAATTGCATCTTCTCTTATTTTATGGATGAGACAAGGAATATTTATGCATTGCATGGCAACTACAATTCGTACAATGGTGTCTAAGCTGTCTCATACCTTAAATTTTAGCGCTTGAGGTGGTTGCCTTGCGAAACAATCACATCTTTCTTTTACCTCCCTCTCTCTTCCACCTCATCAAAAATCCTATATAGCGTTGCATAGACGGTCTATGAGACTACCTACATGTAACGTTGTACCTGCTCTTACTCTACATGAAGCCCCGTCACTCTTGTTGGAGACCGTGGTAGACGTTTGGAGCAGTCTTAATCTCAAGTTAGACACGGCACTACGGAGCTTGTTTTCTAGTGAATGCTAGCACTATATGTGACGGAAGGACACCTTCTACTACATATATAGTAAATGTTGTGCATTCTCTAAGATTTTACAGTGCCATGTCATCCAAAATCCAATAAATCGTCGGATTAGATGATTAGCTTTTTTTGTACACATCTGACAAAATATACTTTATCTTGTCATGCAGTCATCTGGGCTGCTGCTAGTTTATACTACCAAAAGGAAAGAATCAACCAAGTTTGCTCTTAAGAGCTATAATATATTCATGTTAATCTGAAAAAACAAATTACACACTGTTGTAAATTACCTACCACTACTATTACGTAAAAATTAACCTAAAATACTATACATGTTTATAAATTGTTATTGTAGAGAGCTGAATCTATATTGAACAAAGAGATGATAAAATGCATAATAATTGTAGAAAAAGAGTGATGCTAGAGTAAAAACAAATTAATGAGACAATCAAAATGTTGTACTGATCGATATTAACCGCGTAAACGTGTTGGCCACTCCGTTAATCGGTATACAGTTCTTTTTTTTTTTACTTTAGAGCATTAGGAAACTTATTATGTCGTTACATATTGTCATCAATCCAATAATATATTCAAGGCATGTCTGTGTGTCTCACTCATGCAAATTTTACTGAAGGCAGCACCTGGATGCAAGACGATGCTACACACAGAGTTTTGGAACTAATAGAAGCTTTTCTTTCCGGTGCACCACTAACCCGAACACCTCCGACATATCAATGTCGCGGCTCTCCTGGCCCGGTGGCAACTCCCAATCAAATCGGTGCACAAGGTTCGCCAGCATCACCTCGACGGCGGCCATAGCAAAGTTCATCCCAGAGCACATCCTGCGTCCTGCGCCGAACGGTAAGAACCGAAAATCGTTCCCCTTGAAGTCGACGCCTGCGGCGTTGCCGTCGTCAAGAAACCTTTCAGGCACGAACTCCTCCGCGTCCTCCCAGGAATGCGCGTCCCTACCGATGGCCCAGGCGTTGATCACGACTCGCACATTTTCAGGGATCTCGAACCCGTCAATGCTGCAGCTAGACATGGAGAAATGTGGCACAAGAAGCGGTGCCACGGGGTGCAGCCGGAGCGACTCTTTTACGACAGCTCTCAAGTAAGTCATGTTTGCTATGTCAGCTTCGCTGACAAGTTCTTGTCCCTCCGGTACTCTGCTTCTCACCTCAGCTTGCAATTTCCTCATCAGATCCGGCTTCGGCATGAGCTCGGCGATGGTGAAGTCGAGTGTGGAAGCCGATGTCTCTATTCCCCCGAAGAACACGTCCTGTCCATTCATAATTGAGATCATAAGATAAATAGCAGATCGTACGTAAGATAACATACATTTTACCTACCAAAATAGTCTGACGTTGACATGTCTCCTTTTGGCCTAACCACAGACATAGTGCGAAAAAAAAAAGATCTTGCTATTTCGGGTGAGTAAAAAGATCTTCACACTTAATCATGTTTTTGGCCTAGCTGAAGTGGGAGTCGGGACATTATACTCACTAGCAAGATAGCTTTCATCTGCTCTCGAGTGAGGCCGTATTCCCGCCGAACGGAGAGCAAAACGTGTATGAAATCATCACCGTCCTTGGGATCACTCGCCGAGGCCAAATCAAACTCGCTCCTCTCATGCTCCTGGATCAGACCGTCCAGCAGCTCGTCCCATCTCCGCCTCACTCTCTCAGACTTGGAGCGGACCACCTTGCTGAGCACGCCAAAGCGAGCTAGGAACGGGAAGAACTCATCCACGTTGAACCCGCCAATAAGCGGTGATGTGTCGCCAACAAGCTCCTGGAGCTGCATGTCCAGGCCCTTGTTCCGGAAGTGCTTGCCCATCACGGCGCGGCACGCCAGGTCGTGCGTGAACGAGCTGAACAGCCCGCTCATGTCCATCGCCTTGCCAACGGCGGCCGCCTCGCGTATCTTGGCTATAACCATGCTCACCTAGCAACAACAATATGCCACAATCCATAAAGCTTCCTGTTTGAGGACTTTTAAAGTTCAAAATACTAGCTAATATTATGGAGACAATATTAGCCTATTATAATCTGATGATTTAGATCTATTCTTTCAACCACCAATACTAGCTAGTATGTTGTTAAGTTGCGGGTATTATCAGGAGAAAATAACAATACTATGCTAGTAATTAATTTTTGTAAAGGTTAAATTATAACTCTCTTCTGTTAAATCTCATATCATAATCCAGTAACGAGAAGCTTGGTGGTGTCTTGATACAATTAATAATAATTACTCTTGTTATCTTTTAAAAAATAAATTATAAACTACTCAATAAACAATTTAATTTCTAAATTACCCCTAAAAATACTAGACACTCACTCCGTCCTAGAATACTTTGACTATCAAAATCTATAAAAATAAAATATTTCAAATATAAAGAGCTACATAGTATGATAATTGGTTTCATGATAAATCTAACAGTGTGATATATACTTGATCAAACATTATGACTTTTATGTATTGATATTCAAATAAAAAATCTGATCACCCAAAAATGCTTATATTCTCTACTAGCTAGTATTTTGGACGGTAAAAGGCGACCATCTATATTCCGGTCATCAGAATTAAACAACTTCCGGTCACTCCCATAACAGGCAAAAATTGGTCGTGTTCACACCGGGTGGGGGAAATTCAGGCATGGTTGTTTGCTGGACGTACAAACGGCGGGCCCACCAGATTGAGAAAGATTCACGTAACTTTAAAAATCTGTAGAACGCAAACGGCGAATCCAGTTTAAAAACCGATCATATCACTGTATTCCTCGCGATGAGATCTTTAAAACTAGATCCTACTTGCCTATATTTTGATAATAAGAAATTGAAAGTGAAAAATTGATGACTCACTAGTCTTATGGTGACTCATCAACTTTTTTCTATGACTTATTTGTTGTTTATTTAACTCCACGATGACTCATTAATTATTTTTTATGACTTATTTTGCTGACTTCTAATCCTCTTATTGACCCATTTCACTTCTTGATGACTCACTATTTTTATGAGATAACTCTTTACCTGTTCATATTAACTATTTTTTTTTTCTTAATGACTCATTATTTTTTTGACATGACTCATCATACGTTTATGTTGACTTATTTTTTTCGCCTTGCTGCTCATTTGACTTCTTGATGAGTCATTATTTTTTTAAGATTACTCGTGACCCGTTTATGTTGACTCATTTTTTTCTGTTAACTCATTATTTATCTTAGATGATTCATCGCACATTCATGTTGACTCATTTTTTTCCTTTATTGACTCATTTGACTTCTTAATGACTCATTATTTTTGGAAGATGACTCATCATCCGTTCATGTAGACTCATTTTTTTCCCCTGATGACTCATTATTTTTCGGAGATGACTCGTTATATGTTCATGTTGACTCATTTAATTTCTTGATGACATATTATTTTTCTCAGATGACTCATCACTCGTTCATGTTAACTCATTTTGTTTCTTGACGACTCATTATTTTTCTGAGATGACTCATCATATGTTCATGTTGACTTATTTTTTCCCAGATGACTCATTTTTTTCCCCTAAATGACTCATCATACGTTCATGTTGACTCATTTTTTTTTCCTTTGTTGACTCATTTGACTTCTTGATGACTCATTATTTTTCGGAGATGACTCATCATCCGTTCATGTTGACTTATTTTTTTCCCTCATGACTCGTTATGTTTCTGAGATGACTCATTATTTTTCTCAGATGACTCATCACCCGCTCATGTTAACTCATTTTGTTTCTTGATGTCTCATTTTATTTTCTGAGATGACTCGTCATACGTTCATATTGACTCATTGTTTTTCCTAAATGACTCATCACACGTTCATGTTGACTCATTTGTTTTCCCTTTGTTGACTCATTTGACTTCTTGATGACTCATTATTTTTAGGAGATGACTCATCAGCAGTTCATGTTGACTTATTTTTTTTCTCATGATGACTCATTATTTTTCTGAGATGACTCATTATTTTTGTCAGATGTCTCCTCACCCGCTCATGTTAACTCATTTTGTTTCTTGATGACTCATTATTTTTCTGAGATAACTCATCATACGTTCATATTGACTATTTTTTTTTCTTGATGACTCATTTTTTTTTGCCACGGTGACTCATCAATTTTTGTCTTATGACTCATCGCCCGTTTATTAGCTCAACAATTTTTCTTAATGATTAATTTTTTTGGCTCATCAACTCCATAATAAACTCATCAATTTTTTGTATGACTCGACTCATCTATTTTTTTATCACGCATTTTTCGTGCTCATCAACCCCATGGTTCCTTTAGTGACTCATCATCTAGTGGCAGCGAGTTGGAGAATTTAGTGTTGCGGTCTTTGCAGAATTTAGTGCTAGAATTTTGCCATAGAAGTTAGGGTTGCTATCACCGGAGAATTTAGTGTGGTAGCTTGTTGTAGAATTTAGTGTTAGTATTTTGCCATAGAATTTAGGATTGTTGTCATTGGAGAATTTAGTGTGGTAGCTTGTTGTAGAATTTAGTGTTAGTATTTTGCCATAGAATTTAGGCCTGAGGTCATCGGAGAATTTAGTGTTAGCATTATGGCATAAAATTTAGGGACCCATGTGTTATCAATTTTAGTTTAGCCTGGAGGGTTTAAACTTTCCCATTTTATCCCTTCGGGTTATAGACGAATTTAGTGTTGGAGAATTTAGTGTTAGTGTTTTGCCATAGAATTTAAGGTTGTTGGTAATGTAGAATTTAGTGTGGTAGATTATTGTAGAATTTAGTGTTAGCATTTTGCCATAGAATTTAGGGTTGATGTCACCGGAGAATTTAGTGTTAGCATTATGCCATAGAATTTAGGGACGCATGTGTTATCAATTTTAGTTTAGCCTGGAGGGTTTGGACTTTCCCATTTTAACCCTCCGGATTATAGATGAATTTAGTGTTGGAGAATTTAGTGTTAGTGTTTTGCCATAGAATTAGGGTTGTTGGCATTGGAGAATCTAGTGTGATAGATTGTTGTAGAATTTAGTGTTAACATTTTGCCATAAAATTTAAGGTTGATGTCACCGGAGAATTTAGTGTTAGCATTATGCCATAGAATTTAAATTTTTGATGATCCATTATTTTTTTAATGATGACATTAAGGTCATTCAGATGAACTCTGAGCCATATGTAGTAATATAATATGACTCCACACAAGAGCATGGTTCATGAAATAGAAATACCGCTATAATTTTTTTGGCAGCATCGAAGCAGCAAATAGTTACTCCAGTTGATTAATTGCAAGAGTACGTGTGTAGTTTGGTCCATAGGGACAACCATCATGCGTCAGCACACTATACTAGTACACAATCCTGATGTTCTTTACCGGTGCTCTACTCCACTCATTTCTTTTTCCTTTGTTTTTTTCCCATTCTCTCTTAACTCCATATAAGAAAATGGGGAGCAGTTGTTCTACGTGCTTCTTCAGAGTTCTGACTTAGCTCCGCTCGTTCTCGTGGTCTCTCAAATGCGAACGACGCCTTAAGCGCTCAAATACCAGTAACGCAAAGGCTCTTGAGCCACATCCCTCCCAAGCTGCGAAGGCAGAGCCCCTGCTCCGCCTCGCCCGTATTTCTTCTGCTTCATTTCTTCAATCAGCTTCTATGCAACCACCAACACAAATGCACCAGCTTCTCCCCGCGACGTTCAGCTTCACGTCGTGGTGTGGCATTTCGTCGAGCAGCTACCGGATGACGTCGGTGACGTGACCGGCCTTGCAGAACCTGGATTCTGGGTGCAAGCTCCGTCCGCGCTGGTTGCGTCCTAGGGTGATTCTTTAATGACTTGTCCATTTCATGATTCTAGAATAATTAAGCGCTTGTTAATTGAAAAGAGAAAGGAGCTCATGTGCTACTGCCTTCACATGGGAGCACGCCGGCGAGTGGCAGGCACGCGTATGGCGCAGTGGCAAGGCGCTGGGGAAGAAGGTACCAGCGAAGGCGTGGCGGCGGGGGCGGGACGCGTGGCAGGGGCACGCGGCGCTGGCGGAGGCGCGGGAGTTCGCCGGCAGCAGGCCGCGGTGGCACGCAGTGGTGCGCGGCGGCGGCGCGCCGCGGCCAGGGCGCGGGAGCCGCGGAGGTGCGCCGCGGCAATGGAGGCACGCGGGAGCCATGGAGGCACGCCACGGCGGGGGGAGCACGGCGCGGCCGACAGCAAGCCACGCTAGGCACAACGGTGCCACCACGCGGAGCGCACGAGCGCGGGCTCGCGGCGGCGGCTCGGTGCGGTTGTTCTGCCACGGGTGGCGGCGCGCAACGTCTCCTGGGGAAGAAGAGGAGCGGGAGCGGCTGATGGCGGGGGGAAGAAGGGGGCGTTGCGCAGCGGGGAAGAAGGGGTGGGGCGCGTCGGCGAAGAAGGACGCGGAAGAAACTGCGGGCTCGGAAGAAGGAAGAAGCCGCCACGCATGCCGCGCGCTTTCCTTCTATGGAAACCAGGAGGTTTCCCTCTAAGGCCGACCGGAAGTTGTTGAACTTCCGGTTACCGGAAGGAAGTCGTCCCCCGGTAAAAGTCCTCCTGTTTTGCACTCCTACCAAGCTCTAGTGCCCAAACATTTTCAGCAAAAACGTTTTACCTCCTCTTCTCGAGCGAGACGGAAGGACCGCACCTTGTTGGCGCTCAGCAGGTGCGTGGTGACGAGCTTCTTGGCCTGCCGCCAGTACTCTCCGTAAGGCGCGTACCCAATGTCGGAGGAGCCGTACATGATGATCTCGGTGGCTAAAGAGTGCGGCCGAGACGCGAGCACGTGGTCGTGCGTTCGCAACACCGCCTCGGCGGCGCGCGGCGATGTCACGAGCAGCGCAGGCATGGCGCCGAGGCGGAGGAGCATGATATCGGCCCCGTGCTTCGCGGCGAGGCTCCGGAGGGAGACGTGGGGAAGGGAGCCGACGAGGTGGAGGTGGCCGAGGATGGGCAGCGCCGGAGGGGACGGCGGCAGATGGAGGCCTGCCTGCTGCCTCTGCTCTCTCTTGCTGCTGAATTGTTGTGCTAGGTAACGTACGAGCAAGAAGAAGAGAGGGAGGAGCAGGAGAAACCATACTCCCGGGGCCGTCATCTCACTCTTGAATTGTTGTGCTAGGTTTGCCATGGCGGAGCAAGCATGTGGTACTCTCTCTCTCAGATCGCAGAGCTCAGGAAAACGTAGGGCAAGAGTGATTTCTCGTTTTCTCTCCTATATAGGCATCACCTCGAAGTTAAATCATCAGCTAATCAGTGGCAGTCATTATCTACAACACCGCACCCATATGTACGTGCATAGTTACCTAGATTAAAATATCTGCTAGTCGGAGCAAACTGAACGTGACCCGTTACTCAAATGAGGAGTGATATCTTTCCTATATCGAGTACAAATCGATGCTTCTCGTGAAGTCACATCATCAGCGATCAGTAGCAGTACTGAATGCAAATTATTGGACCCGTCACTCAGATGGTATGACCCTCTAGAGTCTCGAGGCCATCGTGCCCCTTCGAAGAAAAAGAAGACATATCGTACATCTTTCACCATCAGTATGTTGGATTTCTTTGTCAGGCAAGTTTGAGCACACAGTATTAGAATTTTTTATTAAAACAATAATATTTTAATGAAAAATTGCATTTTTGATATTCATTTTGAAGAAATTGTTGAAATAGCAGTCAGTCGGGTGGCTGACGACCGATAAGAACCTATCGGTCAACTGTTACCCGACTGGCCTCTGCTCTTCAGCCACGTCACCGGGAAGTTTAGACCTGTCGGTCTACAGGTGCCCGACTAGTCCAGTCGGTCCACAGCCACCCGACTAGTCTTTTTCCATTTTTCCTTTTTTTTTCCTGTATGCATGTACTGCTTTGGCATGTACCATTGGCTGGAGATAGAACTCTCGGACATGATCAAAGCAGAACACATGCATCAAGTACGAGAAGGTTATGTTAAACTCCAGCATCAGTGTTAGATTATACTACTTTGTCTTTAAATATAAAGCTTTTAACTTCAAATATGAAAATAATCAAGGTGTTAAAAGACTATCATGCCATTATTTTTACCTTAACTCATCCCTCTATCAACCTCTCACTAACCTCAGAGTTTGTCTTATCTGCAGAACACTCTATATTTAGAGAGAAAAAAATTCAAACTCCAAAATGACTGAATTAAGGGACAGAGAGAGTACATATATATCTCAGTTCGTTGCAACTATTAGTCCCGCAAGACATTGATTTGTTGACGTATGTGAGACGTGTCAGGGCAGTTTATGGCTGGTTGGTTTTGATTGTATAATTGTTGGAGATAAGAGTTGTTGAACCGCACGGTCGTGTGAAGATTAACAAACTCTGTGTGGAGGCGTTCTGATCATAACTGATGCGGCGACAGCGATGCCTCCGTGTGAACAGATTGATTCTGGTGGAGACCCTACAGTATGGTAGGTTTTAGTGTGGTATGTTTTGTATTTTATTTGTATCTCTACTGATGCTTTGGCATCTGTAAAAATTCAAAAACATAAAAAAATACATGTCAGTCACGTGATAACCAATAGCCCTTTTCTCCATGAATCAGAACAATGGCCATGCACTTGTCGGGTGTTCAGTAACCGATAGGCCTTTTTTCCTCCGATAACTCAACCTGCGTATCCGGCAACCAAGCCACGTCAGCGCTAGCAAGGAAATCGGTCTTTAGCCACCCGACAAGGGACTAGTCGGTCCTCTGCCGACCGACTGACTACTATTTTTGCAATTTTTTTCAAAACTTACCTCAGATCTGTAATTATCTATTTAAATACTATTATTTTAAAACAAAACTCCATAGTATTATGTTTGGAGTCTGCGAATGAATATGATGAGTTATGATGGGTTTCCATATGAAGAAGCTTATCCCTTCATATTTGAAATGTTGAACAATGATGACGCGAGTGTTGCTGTGGCAACCTCTTCTGTTTTGAATAAGGGCAGGTACAACGCTCATAGGATTTTTGATGACATGGAAGAGAGAGAGGGAGGTGAGAGAAAGAGACGGTTGTTTCGCGAGGCAACCACCTTATACGCTAAAATTTAGGAGTATGAGACGGCTTTTATACCAGTGTATGAGTTGTGGTTGCCATGCAACTCATAAATATTCCTTTTTTCACCCACAAATAAAGAAAGTATGGTATTTTTATGAGACAACTAAAACAACCATCCATTGTATATGTGGTCTCATAGATCGTCTTATGATTACATGTCGTGTATGAAACCGCCTATGAGACAACACCTTTGTACCTACCCTAACCGAAGTGTGATCTCCAGCCACGGGATGGAAGGTGATCACCCTATTAGTAACTTTTCTCTTCATAAATACCCTGTTCACCCTGTTAGTAACCTTTTATATATAGTTAGGAAACTTTGGCCATTCTCAATGCACCCTTTCATTTCATTGTTTTCAAGACAAATTTTAGGAAAGAGAGCCAGATTCCTTTTATTAGAATGAAAGACATCTCACAAAAAATAAAAATTTGCCTTTTCTATCATCATAATTACCTTGCCAAGTCAACGAAAAATGCATATGTGACATAGAATTTAATGTTTATGAAAAGATGCATTGAGACTAGTCTTATTATTACCACAAGTTGTTACATATTGCGATCGGTCCAATCGTACAAACACAATCTCTACAGACGGTGAGGGGAAAAAGGGTAGACACGTAATTTATATCTGTGTGCATCCATGCATGCATTATTGTTTATTGACTCTTATTTATTGAAAGCAGCGCCTGTTTACGCAAGCAGTTTTGGAACTAAGAGTAGCTTTTCTTTCCGGTGCACCACTATCCCGAACACCTCCGACATATCAATGAGCCTATCCTGGCCCGGTGGCAACTCCCAATCGAAATGGTGCACGAGATTAGCCAGCATCAATTCCATGGCAACCATCCCAAAGTTTATCCCAGGGCACATCCTACGTCCAACGCCAAACGGGAAGAATCGGAAATCGTTCCCCTTGAACTCGACGTCCGCCGCACTGCCACTGTCGAGAAACCTTTCAGGGACGAACTCCTCCGCGTCCTCCCAGAATCGCTCATCCCTGCCGATGGCCCAGGCGTTGATCAGGATTCGCACCCTTGCAGGGACTTCGAACCCATCGATGGTGCCGCTCGACATGGAGAAATGCGCGAGGACCGGCGTCACGGGGTGCAGCCGGAGCGTCTCTTTGATGACAGCTCTCAGGTAATTCATGTCTGCTAGGTTGGCCTCGCTGACAAATTCTTGTCCCTCGGGTACTTTGCTCCTCACATCAGCTTGCAGTTTGCTCATCAGATCCAGCCTTCGCATGAGCTCGGCAATGGTGAAGTCGAGTGTCGAAGCTGATGTCTCTATTCCCCCGAAGAACACGTCCTGTCCATTCATAATTCAGATCATAAGATAGCAGATTGTACGTACGATAACGCACCAAAATATTCAGATGTTGACATGTCTAATTTTTGCCTGATCACGTAGATGACAGTGCGAAAAGTGGTGTATATTAAATGAGATTTGGTTTTGTCGGTTTGATAATTTAACATGCTTTTCTCGCTTTGAGCAATTTTACTTTCCTGTAAGGGTATCAGGTCAACAATTTGACTTTATGAAAAAAATATTTACTAATGTATTATTCTTATTTTTTTGCTGTTACCTTCAATTTGATAACATACAGGCCAGTACTAGTCCATTTCAAATATCAAATTAAACTATTGACCAGTAATTTTGGAAAAACAAAATACTGATCACCGGTAAAAAGTTGCTTAGAAGTTCACTTAAAAAAAAAAGGATTAAGTCCAAATCACTCCCCTCACTAATGGCCGGAGTCTGAATAACCCCCTCACCTTTGATTTGGTTTACTTAACCCCTCCGGTTTCTCAAACCAGATCAAAATTAACCTTTCATTACTTTGCTAACCCGGTTTTGCTGAGTTGGACAAAGGTTAGGTGGTTTTGGTGCCACGTGGCCTGTGTGACGTGGCGATGGCGATTGGAGTCTCCCGAACCATCCTGACCCGAAGTGAATCATTTGTGCGTCGCCGCTGCAGGCACCTCCGCCGCCGGACGTCGCCGCGCCCCGCCCTAATCTTTGTCGCTGCGCTGGGCCCCGCCGCCACCACCCATGCATGACGCGCATGCTGCGCTCAACTGCGCTGCCGCTCAAGCCCCCGCGACCAGCACCCGCGCAGGACCCCGCCGCTCCATGCCGCGCCCCCCGCCCCCGCTCCGTTCTCCTGTGCCGCCGCGCAGGGCTCCTCCACGCAGGACGCAGCAGGGTCGCACATCCCTGTCGCCTGTTCTGCTACTGCAAGAAGAAAGCGTGTTTGTGCTCGGGTAAGCATGATTTTGCCCCAAAAATAAATGAGTTTGTTTGGTTCTTGACATGGGTTCTCGGCATGATTCGAGTTGAATTTTGTGTGATTTAGGCATGTCAAGGAGGTCATGGATGTGCGAATACATGTCTTACGGGCTAAACTTGGCCAAAGCAGCCCAATATCAATTCACGTGCATGGTGCATAATCACTGTATGCATACGATTCGCAGCCGTTGATGTGTCTGTAACAATACGCGGCCACGCTAAAATATAATATTTAGATCGAATTCGTGTAAAAAAAGACTAGTTGCCACCGTCAAACTAGACCTAGCTAATCGCCGTTGTTTCAGTCCGTCGGGAAGACCAAATGAAACCGTAAACGACATAGCATTCAGAAAGGGAGATGCAAGACACACCTCTGATCCAATTTGTAGTGGCCGATCAACTTCGCCTGCCTTAGATCATCATGAACCTTGATGGATCTGATTAGCCGCCTCCAGAGAACAGGGCAAGCGACGGGATGGAAGTACAGGACGAGATCGAAGCGAAAGCCCAGCTGGGGGTTAGGAAGGCACAATCGCCGTCACCACGTCATGCACACAGGCCACGTGGCACCAAAACCACCTAATCTTTGTCCAACTCAGCAAAACCGGGTTAGCAAAGTAATGAAAGGTTAATTTTGATCTGGTTTGAGAAACCGGAGGGGTTAAGTAAACCAAATCAAAGGTGAGGGGGCTATTCAGACTCCGGCCATACGTGAGGGGAGTGATTTGGACTTAATCCAAAAAAAAAAAGGTTACTTAGAAGTTGGAACATTTTACTCACAAGCAAGATAGCCTTCATCTACTCTCGGGTGAGAGCGTACTCCTCTCGAACTGAGGGCAAGACGTGTATAAAATCGTCACGGTCCTTGGCTTCACTCGCCGAGGCCTCATGCTCGTCGATCAGCCCGTCCAGCAGTTTGTCCCACCTCCGCTTCACTCTCTCGGACTTGGCGCGGACCGCCGTGCTGAGCACGCCGAAGCGAGCTAGGAACGGGAAGAACTCCTCCACGTTGAACTCGCTAATCAGCGGTGAGGTGTCGGCGATGAGCTCCAGGAACTGCATGTCCAGGCCCTTGTTCCGGAAGTCCTTGCCCATCACGGCGCGGCACGCTAGGTCATTCATGAACGAGCCGTCATGTCCACCGCAGCGCCGGCGGCGGCCGCCTCGCTAATCTTGGCCATCACCATGCTCACCTAGCAACAAGTATCAACCACAAAATGCCACATCCGTAAGGCTTCCTGTCCCAAACATTCATGGCCAAACTCTAGGTAGCGTTAAATTTTCAGCAAAAACGGAACGACCGCACCATGTTGGAGTTCAGCAGGTGCGTGATGACGAGCTTCTTTGCCTGCCGCCAGCACTCTCCGTACGGCTCGAAGCCGATGTCGCAGGGGCCGGACATGATGATCTCGGTGGCCAGGGAGTGCGGCCGGGACGCGAGCACCTGGTCGTGCGTTCGCAGCACCGCCTCGGCAGCATGCGGCGACGTGACGAGGATCGCCGGCATGGCGCCGAGGCGGAGGAGCATGAGGTCGGCGCCGTGCTTCTGCGCGAGGCTTCGGAGGGAGACGTGAGGAAGAGAGCCGACGAGGTGGAGGTGGCCGAGGATGGGCAGCGCCGGAGGGGACGGCGGCAGATGGAGGAGGCCTGGCTGCTGGCTCTGTTGCTTCCTCGTTGAATAGCGTAGGAGCAAGAAGACGAGAGGGACGAGCAGAAGAAACCACGCTCCAGTTGCCTTGCCGTTATCTCACTCATGAATTGTTGTGCTAGGTTTGCCATGGCGAAGGATGTTGTGCTCTCTTTCAGATCGTAGAGCCTTCTGTGTAGGTTAAATCATCATCTGGCCAGTAATCTAGATTAAAATATCTGCTAATCGGAACAAACTGAACTGTAATGTGGAGTGATATGCTTCCTATATTTAGTACAGATCGAGACTTCTTGTGAAATCACATCATCAACGATCATTATATAGTGGCCACTGAATGCTAATTGGACCCCTCCACTCAGATGGTGCGACCCTCTGGCCATGATGCCCCTACGAAGAAAAACAAGACAAATAATACGTCTTCCACCATCAATATGTGAATGTCTTTGTCCAACAAATTTCAGCACACAGTGAGTTTAGTCTCACGAATGAATGTAATGGATTTCCATATGAAGAAGCTTATCTCTTCATATTTGAAATGTTTCGAATTTGATGACGCTAAGTGTTGCTGCGGTAACCTCTTCTGTTTTGAATAAAGTATGATCTCCAGCCACGGGATGGAAGGTGAGTTGCGACCCCAGGTCCCCAGCCAGCTAGCACTGCTCACACAAGCAGTCCGTCCAGTTTCAGCTCCTCCACTGCGCCACAAGTTTCAGATCTAGTTTAATCACAAATATTCAATGAAGAAAAAACAATAACACTAGGCACTAGCATAGTTAAGTTCCACATTCAAATGAGCTAAAGAAAAAGGGACGACTATTTACAAATTATTGCCCAAAAATATTGATCCCATATATTGGTGTCACAGTGACTAAACTATGAAAGATTACAATGGGGGTTCAAAAATTATTTGAAAGAAAGGAAAAACTCAAAAACATGACACTCCTGTGAAGTCAAAAGAATGGTTTGGCAAGGTACTTGTAAACTTGTAGAAACCTATTTACTCCCTTCCTTCCAAAAAAATTATGATTCTAGGATTTTATTTGTTTTTCAAAATACTTGTTGTTCTATCTTTTCAATACATCTCTATCTCTGTCTTTCTCCACTCTTCATGTTTCCTATGCACCGCACATTTAATTTCCATTTCATATTGTTTCTTGTGCCCAAAGCTAAAATAACAACTGTGGAGTCTCACAACAGTAGCCAATTAAATAGCTTCACAAAATTAACATGTTGGGCGATTCCCATTCGTACTCACTTTAATCACTAAATTACTCCCTTTAAAAAAACAATCTAGCTTTAATTGACATAGTAACTGAGTCAGTTAGAAGTCCCTTCTGAACTGAGCCGTCTAAGGGGTAGCCCTGAGGTCATGGATTGAGTACCCCAATTATAACTATATTCTGATCGAGCAAAGCCGAAGGCCCCTTCGACGTGGAGCTTCCCAGCACCTCCGCGTGCACTCCATTTTCTTCAACCCGCTCCTCCAGTCCCCAGTGGGGCCCGCCTACTAGTGGGCCAATCTCCACGGCAGCACGTGCGATGGATAAGGATAAACCCGTGCCCAGCCACCAGTACCGAGCCTTCCCATTCGTTGGAGCAGAGCGTCAGGGGTTGACCCGTTGGCCTGTCGTCATGGGCTCAGGCCGGACGCCCCTGTGAGAGAGAGAGGAAAGAGCGTAATCTGCAAGCACCGGTTGCTTTGCTTGGAGCCTTGACACGGCAATAGAGCAACTGATCACTGTAATTACGAAGGCTCGATGGCTCTGTTTTGTTCATTTATTAATCTGTTGTGTCTGAAAGACTGAAACATCCATCCCCGACAAGTTTCTCCTCTTCTTTGTGCTACTTCACGATATGCTTCACTTTTCAGAACACAGCGCCGGCCACGCGCACCGGGGCGGCGCACACGCCGGACGGGCCGTTGGTGTGCGCGTCGATCAGACCAGAGCGTACAAGGCCGTGCTTACCGGAAATTCCTCGTGATTTCTATAACGCCGTCAAACAGCGCTCCTCGCCACGGAGAAACGAGCGGGACGGGAGCTCGCTTCTCACAGGAGTAATCTGCAACAGGCCGGATGCTCTGCTCCAACGAATGGGACGGGAGCCGCCACGCGGACGAGGAGTCGGCAGCGCGCGGCCACGGGCTCGGCGGCGCGAATGACAACGGCGCTCGGGGAAGAGGGGCGGACCGGATCTTGGTAGAGGGACGCGCGCGCTTGCAAGCTTGTGCATCGTCCCCGCAGCATAAGCACGGCCGCCGGGCCGGACAGACTTGCGCCAGAACAGCCGTCACCCATGGGCGACCTGCTGGGGCACCACACGTGCTGGAGTGGCGACCGGGGCAAGGCGTCGTTGACGACGAGGAAGGTTAGTTCGTTCCTTGCTGGAACACCAAAGACTATTTTTCAGTGTTTATTCTGAATAACAATAGCAAACATGGCAAGATCATTAATTCCTGTTCACCCCTAAATACTTTCCAACTACCCAATTTAGTACCATGTACTTTCGGCATTTTTCTTGTGCGCGTGGCAACGAAAAAGAAAGATGAGAGAAAAGAAAAAGATGCAAACAATCTGCTACTCATGTATTTTTTGAACCACTTGCATAGGAATAGATAAAAGATTAAAGTTTAGTTTTGAATTGTTCAAAATCAAACTGATCCTATAACACCCCGTGGGCTGGGCTCGGCGGAGCGCGACTGCCTTCCTAGTATCTATTATCAGGGTCAGACAAACTGCTACCATGGTACCGTTCCATCCATCCTAAAACAAATTTATTTTCATAGATTGTCCCAACTATCTTAATTAAGTTTAATCGACGTCTTTGAAAATAGTATCTATATTTATCACATCAAGTTAGTATGCAGACACAACAGACCTAGATGCTAGCACTCATCCCTATGAACACATACATATACTCTATCTTCATAAACATCTACGAAAGAATGACCAGTTGATCTTGATCAGCATGTTCGCTTCGCTGCTTTGCAGCGGCTGTTTTGCAGCAGTTACAGTGTTCGCAGTTATTTCTTCTGCAGCAGCTACAGTAAAATGGCTGCTTCGCAGCGAAGCGAACATGATGGATATTAACAAGGAGTCATCACTCGAACCTCACTATCAATGGGACATTGCCTTCATTGCCTACCACTAATAGAAAAATGTACGTGGCGACGTGAACAGTATTCTTAACAGAAGCTTCTGCCGAGTCAGTCTTCCCCTTTTCATTCTTGCCGGAGTCCGGACTGCATCAAACGCCAACGTTGAGACATGAGACCAGGCCCATTTTCCCTTTGCAGTCACATTACCGTGTTTTGGCCGCCCAAGTCACCAGTCAAGTCAATACAGTCAAACGTGAAAGGGGCCACAATGATGATAGCTATCTTGGATGGTCCTTACACTGGATTGCAAGCATTCACTCATAAAGGTGATGAGAAAACTCAAATTGACACTGGACGCATGCAACCTTTAGTACTGATATATCCATGTACTAAAGTATTTCTTTCTCTTCTTTTGGTTTATGTAATAAACCAGGCTGTGTGCCTGTCGGCTTTATGTAGACACACAGAGGGCTGGAATGTAATTCCTTTTTATATATTAAAAAAACGGTTATTACATGAAAAAAGGCTTTCTTTCCATATCGCACGCATGCTTAAGAAAAAAGAGCGCACATACACATAACAAATAGTAAATTTCACCGGATGTGTCGGAAACGTGCAAATAGGTCACTCATCTTCCAAATTGCGCTAGCAAGTCACTCAAGTTTTTGTATTCGTATGGATCATCTTAGGTCACCGATACTCTAACTCACCTAATCATGCTGCACTTCATGAACGTTTTGCATTGTACCCCTGCATGCTCCTCATCGTTCAACCCATATTCACATTGAAAATAACCTATCTATTCACCGTTATTTGAAATACTAATCTCTTATCATGCACACACTCATACGTGGAACTTCTACCTGGTCACATCAAAACGTTGTTGTGAATCCATGTTGTGGCCGCCTTTGCCTATTGGTCCGGTGACTTCGGTCGTTTTCTCTTTGTCATGTGCCTTATGTATTGGCCAACCCAGTCACCTGTTCGACTTCGTCGAATTTAGTATGTCTTCTTGTAAAATATTCTTAATCAACCATTGTGCATGCATCGGCATCTAATTATCCACACACCAGTGAGTCTACAATGAAGCCAAGCCCCCAATGCCGTCAAGGTCGCAGCCCTTGAGAACTTGTGGCTTCGACATTGATTGAACGTTGAACAATTGTGTGCACATGATTAGATCAACTGTCTTTTAATTGGTAGATAGATTAATTTTCCAACCTGAGCAGCATACAGGGGGCGCAATGCACAAGCATTCATGTAGTGGCTACGTCAGCAAGATAATTAGGAGAGTTGGGTATCAGTGACCTGGGATGATCCACTTGAAAACTTCATTGACTGGCTAGTCTAGTTTCAAAGATCATTGACCTATTGCACATATCAGGTAAGTTTGATGACCTTTCCGGTGCAATTTACTCCATAAAAAATGAAAGAAAAGCCCCTCATCACTAGATGCATGTCTCTCGATCAAGTGCTACCTCCAGATCACTATGTTCAAAATAATTGTCATGCCACGTCTTCTCTGTCACTAAGCCAAAGCGCCTAGCAAAATGCCATCGTTCCTTGCACATTAGCCCCTCATGATATAGGGACCTTACCTTCTTTCTGATGTGCGGCATCATTTGAGAGCTGGGGTGGATATTATTTTGTTCTTGAGGCATCTTCGGAAGGTGATCATTGAAAGGAGATACAAAGAAATGGAAGTAGAGTATAGCTCAAGGCTTAAATTACCGTACTTTAAAATTAAAGCTCCTATTCTGACACAAGCTTCTGAGGTCTATACCAGTATGATCTTTCAGCTCTTCCAAGAAGAATATGAAGAGTTCCAGTCAGCTTACATTGTGAACCGTGATGAAAGTGGCCCACGTCGTGAATATACTGTTTCAATCGTTGAGAAAAAGAAGCAATATACAGTTTATGGAAATCCTACAGAACAGACTGTTTCTTGCTCATGTAGAAAGTTCGAGACAAAGCGTTACTTATGTAGCCATGCGCTTAAAGTTCTTGATGCTATGGATGTAAAATATCTACCAGATAGATACATCATGAAGCGCTGGACTAAATTTGCTAGGTTTTTGACATCATCGGTGGTCCCAGGTCAATCATTTCAAGCAGACGAGTCAATGGAATCTTCAAGTCGGTACCAACATATGTGCCAGAAGTATGTTAGGCTAGTTGCTAGAGCATCCGAATGTGAGGAAACTTACAGAGTACTAGACAAGTTTTGGTTAGAACTTGGCAAAAAAATTGATGACATCCTACAAAAGCAAACAAGCATTGATGCATCTATGATGGAGCCTGATGTCCAGGACCTTATGATATCCTTATCTTCTATCACAAATGGTGCCGGGCAAGAAAACTGCATACAGAAATCTAGCAAAGCAACAACAAAAGAATCAAAGAAAGGACAAAAAAACAAAGTTCAATCTAGAAACTGCATAGAGAAAGGTCTGCGGAAGAAGCAGAAGGTGCAAGCAGAACAACCCTCAAAGCCCTATCCTTTTTCTGATGCATCTGTTCAATCTGGAAATGCACTATTTCAGGTAAGGTAATTTCACAGATTTTGCGTTCTAGTTGACTTGTGCAGATTAACATTTTAATCATAGTTTGCATACACTTCTAATGCTATCTACTGAACGTTGCCATGTGGCTGTTACTTTCTATGTCGAACAGTTATTGGCTGAGGCATTTTATATGGCCGGCCTGAAGTTCTGTCCGATTCTGTGTTCCTCTGTGCTCTCCAGATTAATATTTAATTTACATGAACAACTTATGTTAATGAAACAATGTTGTAAAAGTATTACATTTGTTGTAACCTTTGAAGTTGCTATTGCATCGCTTATGTGTAGTAAAAGTGCTGCCTTTTTGCAGTGTTAGCAGCTGAGGATAGTAATATTAGGTTTGTTGGGCTCATCAATCTTGTTTCTGTATATTTCTTTTGTTGCATATTGCTCAACGTTTCTGCTTCTTAGTTTAATTAGTACACAAAAATCACAGTATTTTACAATATTCAGGGCTTGGAGGCACCTCCTAACACTGTCCTGGTAGGTAGCCAAGTTCCAGCCTATAGAACTTGCAGGGTATGAAGTTATGATCTGTTTTTGGTCATGTTGTGTCAGATATTTAGTTGTTTTTGTCCCTCCAGGGGATTAACCTTTCAAATTCTACGGGACCAATCAACTATGAAGGAATGCATTCTGGGCTAAGTTTGACTTTCACTCCGGTATTAACTGACCTTTTGTGTGAACTCTGTTAAGCCTATTATATTATATACCAGAAATCTTATTTTTAAAATTGCCAATGTTGCAGGAACTAGGTTTTGCCACTTATCACACTTCTCAGGCACCAAGTAATAGCCAGCACAACCAGGCTAATGACAATGGGGTACGCAATTTGGCTTTTTTTTTTTCACTCTCTTTTGTGTTAAACAAGATTACTTTATGTCATTGTATTTGTTTACCTTTTCAGCTCTCAATCTAATTAGGACTCAAAATAACCCAAACACACAAATCTGCATTCTTCGTTGACAGGGTTTGTAGAATGAAGATCTGTAAGACACCAGGTATCTTCAGAGTGAAAATTCTTATGGTGTCTGCATGTTATCCATCAACTTTTTATGGCCTCCACCTCACCTGTCACGATCTGCTGTAATCTCTCTTTTTTTCTAGAAACCATAGTTGATAGACATTATTTTAGTACCTATTTGGCATTTTTTTTAAATTTTAATCTACCTATATTCCTCTAGGAATAATATACATCATAATTTGCTAATTGTAGGTCATTGGTCAGGCTGCTGCCTTTTCTTTTGCCAGGAGCTCTTAGGGCTGCTTGGGTTCTGACTCACTTCGGAGTTCGGACGAGTCGATGGATCATAGTAAAAGGATTCATTCTCAACAGGTGGCTCTTTATGTTATCATGTTTCGTAACTGTATGAGTAGGAGCTATATCTGAATTGACCTGGTGTTTGGCTGTCGTTGCTCCATACGAGTTCCAAGGTAGGTGTCAGAAATTCAGAATGTGCAATAAGGTAGTCTTTTGTGCATCCAACAAAGGTCCTGTTCGTTTCTTTTAGCGCTAAATTTTAAAGGCTTCTAAATAAAGAGAACCTAGTACTAAATAAAGTTTAATGACAAAACCTTTTTACAGATGGGTACATTTTTACGAGACGAATCTAATGAGGCTAATTAATCTATGTTTTGCTACAGTTGTGCTACAGTAATGCTACAGTAACTATTGTCTAACCGCGGCTTACTTACCCTCATTAGATTCGTCTCGCGAATTAGACCAGAGGTTCTGCAGTTAGTTTTGTAATTAAACTTTATTTAATACTCTTAAATGATAAGATTCTTTTCTTTAGACCCCTCTAAATTTTAGACCCTATGAAACGAACACGCCCAAAGTCTAAGGGCAATCTGGCAGCTGTTTGGGAATTAATTTTTGAGAAATTGCAATGCATGTAGATCATTAAGAGAGTTTACAGCTATTTGGAGTGGGGCTGCTAGTTTCGTTCCTGGGGTGTGGATATATACCATTTCACCATTGTTTATAAAGTGTTTAGCACAACACAATAAAAGGCTGATCCGAGTTTTTATTTATTTATTTATTTAGAGAATAGCCATTCTGGCCTGCTTTTATTGAAAGCAATATAACGAGTACACAAGTTCAGGTACTGGGACTCCAGTTTCAACATACAGAGAGCAAGGAAACACTAAACGAACAACCAGCCCCTTGCAAGTAAACTAAGTACTATTACATGAAGACATCTTCACCCTCCCTTCTCTGTCTTGCTTGTGCTTCAAAAGATTGGAACCACAATTTCATCAACTCCATCTTCGTCTCCATAAAGCTTCTTTCTTCCTGCCGAAGTAGTATTCGCCATCTCTGCATGTAGGAGAAAATTTTGTGTAATATGTCTGTTGGCTTCTTGCTAAATTTCTTTTGAATAGCCATCTTATTTCTTTCTTTCCACAACCCCCATGCAATGCAAGCAAAACCAAACACCCCTGTATAATAGTTTTTGCTACCTAAAGGTAGCCAGTTGGACATAGAGTCCTCCATAATATTTGGAACATCATCCCACCCCAAAGCTTCTTTTATACAGTGCCACCTAAATCTTGCTTGTGTGCACCTGAAGAGGATATGGTTAGTGTTTTCAAGTTTATTACAGAGAATACAATTTTTGCTGCCCTTCCAATTTCTTTTCTTCGACTCCATAAAGGCTGATCTGAGTGACTTGAGTGAATCTTTTGATGGCTAACTTTTTCTTTATCTGTTATCTTAAAAAAATTGTTGCCAACTCACACCACAGGGTTTCACATGCATTGGCCATTAGATTGCAGATATGGATTGTGTCGTCACCCGATTGAACGGGGTGTTCGGCAGATATTTGGAGAGGTACGAGCGCTTTGCTTATACGAAGATCAATCAAGAGAGACACACGATTTATATTGGTTCGGGCCTCCCGAAGGATAACAACCCTACGTCCAGTGTGTTCTTGTATTGCCGTGTCGGCGAGATATGTTGGTGTGTGTCTTCGGTCGTAGAACGGCCAGCCCCCTCTCCCGTGGGGAGAGGCGTTTACATTTATAAGTGGGTCTTACCCCCTTTACAAGTCAGGGTAGGATCATATCTAAGGAAATAAGAGATCAACTTCCGTAAACAGTCCTCGTAATCGACAAGGCGTCCCTCATCGGTAGAGTCCTAGTCCGGTGCGTTCGGAATTACGAAGTCCTCTGAAAATACGGGCTACGACATAAGCCCCGGCCTTGCCTGCCAATAACATCGCTTCTGTCTTCGGAAAATTAACATCATCTTCGTTCTATCGTCTTCTTCACCATCACTAGTCTTCAAGAAATCATCATCATCGCTAGTCTTCGTGAATTTATCATCAATGCTTGTCTTCGGGAAGCAATCACCGTCTTCAACAATTAATCTGAACTTTGAATAACACTTGCATCTTCGGCGATATTGGGAGGTAAGGTCTTCTGATGAAAGTATATGCCATATGTATTTTCAGAAATCCCGAACGCACGGTCTTCATGTCTTCAAATATCCGAAGCTTGGAGACTTCTGGCGAAGCCCCAAGCCGAATGATCCGATGAAAATATGAGCAACATCTCCTATGTGAACTCCTTGATCTGGTGCAAAACAACACAAGCATGGCAGCTAGGAGCCACTTCTCTCCTTTCGAAGTCTCGTAAATTAATCCTCCTATAAGCCCTTTGACAGAACTCTAAATCCTTGCTTATAGGAAAATCATAATATATTGGTCGATGTCTTCTGAGAGGTAACAGATAGGAGCCACTTCTTTCAGATAGAACTCCCGGCAAATAGTCCTGCTGATGAATAAGTCTTCATATTAACATTATTACTCGTCGCTAACATAGAAAGCCTTCGGGAGAGTATGGTCCGTTGCAGTTTGAAAGCATCAATAAATCTTCATACGTAGCTGCAACCTATCTGGACTCCTTCCAGACATGACTTGCCAATAAAAGTAAACCTTCTATCTTGAACGATCAACTTGTGCACATGCGCTCATTAGTGTCAACCAGATGAAAACAAATTCCCAACAGCGAATGGGCGAACCACTCCCTGTGTTGTCGAGTGAGTCATAGAGATAGCCCCAGCAAGGGTGCACACAAGGCAGAGGCTCGCATCGTGACGGTCTTCAGCGACATGCTCCAATGATCAGATAAATCACGAGCCAACATCTTCCAGCTCAGTCCAACGTCATGCCGGTGTCTTCAAGAGAATATCAGCTTCCGATGAACGCGTACAGCGATAAATCAACATCTTCGAGGTGACCGTGTGCTCGCGAGATAAAAACCTCAAGCGAACACGCAGGCATAGTGAAATAATATCCTTTGGCAAGCAAGAAAGCCATGGGTAAAATTGTCGGACATCATACCGGGCCTTCGGAGCCTCCGACGAGCATACGCGGTGATGAATCATCCAAGCAAACACACGGGAGCCAAGGCAGCCCCAGGCTTCAGGCAATTAGTATCTTCTGTGAATACAACTGATGCCTTAAGCAAGCATACGGGCAAGAATCAACTTCGGGTAAACTTGGACTTCAACAAACAAGCATCTTCTAGAGGAATGCGTACCTGCGAGGCATCAGCCTCAAGCAAGCACGCAAGCAAACATCACGCCAGTGTCTTCAACTGATAATGATTCACGCCATCTTCATTAATCATCAAATCTCCGGACTCGCCATGGTACAGGATAGTTAGGCGTCAATTAGGACATCAAAACAGTAGGACGGCCATAAGTACAGAGGCTTCAGCGGCGCAGCAGTGTGGAACAACCAGGAGCTTGGTCTTCGAAGCGATAGCGGCAGCGAGAAGAGCTTGGCTTCAGACTGGAGGTGCGACACTGCGGCAACCACGAGCGTGACAGGCCAACATGAACATCATCAGGTGAATACGTAATAAAATTGGGCGAATCTTGTTGCCGTGACCTCCTGAGACTTGCATCTACTCGCTAATTAATCTCCACTTGGCCTTCTGCATGCGAGGATTAGTAGGACTCCATAGACCATAGCGTGGCTTCTCAATGAATTAGTGGATAGCAGGGCTATCTCAATAAGATAAGGCTTGTGCATCAATGATCATGATCTCAGGCTCCTGCCGAGTTAACATATCAATTAAGGCTTGCAGAAACTTCTTTTGATCACACCCATCACTTGAATAATCTTCAAATCAGCACGTGAACAGTACAACCAATAAATAAACTGATGATGGCAAAAATAATCATCCACCGTATCCTTGTATATGACAGAATAATCCAAAGCTAGCTTCAAACAAGAGATAGAGCAGCTGATGTAATATCCGGGCGTAGACCCTTTTTTGAACAATGCTTTGATGATTGGGCGAAGGCCCGAACAATGCTTTAATGCCTGTATGATCCCCCCTGCTTTTCAGTACACAGTTTCAACTGTGTGCAGGAAAGTAGTAAATCAGTAAGGCATGTAGATTGTCCTATTTTATACACATTTTAAGTGTTTTTGGGTCGAACGTGCGACCTGTTTGGGGAGATCCAGCTTATAAAACCAACATAGGGCTAAGGGTCTCCCCCCAAACCTTTTCACAAGGGGGCCATATAACTTATCAAACCACCATTGTGGCTAAGTCTTACGACACTTTGGTGCCTGAAAAGGCTGTTCGTACCGCGCCTGTAAACCAAACGTGTGGCCAGGACAGCGACCAAACTTAGTAGACTAGCCGAAGGGCTTGGCCTTTGTGTCCGAAGGGACAAATTTCATAGGTCCGAAGGGACAAATTTGACATGACTGAAAAGTCGATAATCCGTAGAGCAATAACCAATGTCAATAATCCAAGTAATATGATCAATAAATATTTGAGGAGCCAATAGAATGCCCAAAGATAAATATCCGATGGTCAGTAAGATAACCAATAATGAATATCCATATGGTCAGAAATGACTTGAAAGTGAATTTGAATTCCAGAGAGTAATATCTCAATCATCAATAAGATTCCAGATGAATATTCCCAAGATCAACAAAATTCTGGATGAAAATTCCGATAATTCCTGGATGAATATCCCAATATCACTGAAATTCCGGTTGAAGATTCCAATAATAAACAAATTCTAGAGATGAATATCTCAATAATCAATAGATTCCGGCTGAAAAACTCCAATGTTCAATAGATTCCGGATGATGATTCCAATGATAAGTAAATGATCCAGAGATGAATATCCAGAAAATCAATATAATGTCCAAAGATAAATTTCTTACTTAAATGATCAGTTAAAGAATAGAGCTTGAACAACTCCTGTTTACTGATAACGAACAAGAATATATAGACTTTTTGCTATGCAATATGCTTAATCATGCGGCTAACATGTGCATAAATTAAATGAGCCCTTGAAATAGCACGTGCAGAAAATATGAATACGGTGCTGCTCATGATACTCTACTTATGATTGCTATGACATGCATCTATGTAGAGAAAAGAGCAGACATAATATAAAAACCAATAATAAATGAGAGCGATTTGTTCGGCTTATCTGGAGCCCACTGCTCGAAGAGTTGTTCTCGATGTGAACTTCGGGATTGCTAAGTAGCCCCAAGCGTAATTTCAGAAGTTGATGATTCGGTACCGACAATACAGCACGGCGTTCGGCTTCAGGACACCAATGATGCCAGCTGGTCGACAATCTCCCGATTACCGATGAGGCCGCCCATTGAGCGGCGAATTCCACGCTCGAAGATGTTCGGTACATGCGTAAACAACCAACAAGACCGAACCTTTAATTAGCATGACATTAAGAAAAATAAACGACATACATTGGCAAAATAATGCTCATCCGTCTTGGTGTAACATAAATAAATCCAGAAGTCATGCTAAATAACAATATTAAATTAGCATGCTAGAAATTAGTAAATCAAAATTACTAAAAAGAAATGATCTTCCCTGTCTTATGGGATGTCTTCGGGATTGGTCTGATTGTCAACCCACACTTGCTGTTCGGGATCTGTGAACTCCCAAAGACAGCTGGAACTTCCGATGTCGTTATCTTACTTGTATGCCGATCATGTCGGGCTTCCGATGAACCTGGAGTCATGGCGAAGTCTTGACAAGGCCAGCTCGGCGAGCGGTATGCCTCGACCGGTGAAGTTGGCGACTCATGTCTCTTCTCCGAAAAGAATATGTGACGTACATGCATAAACAACAAAGCGAAACCTTTGGTTAGCATGGCATAATTAAATTAATTATGATCAGGTCTGACTAGAACTAATATCAGGCCAAATATCAGCACGTCGCCAGATTAGGGAAACAAAATTTAAAGGAAGGAATCTTCCCTGCCCGTGTGTGCTGTGCACGATCCCAAGCTTGGCAATGTGAAGTCATGCACACAGCGTTGCCTTCGGGCAGTTGCTACAGTCGTACGTATTCACGGCCAAGACTTCAGGAGAGCAAGTCTTCGGGAGCGGCCAAGACTTCGGGAGAGGCGTCGAGTGCTCCCGGCTTTTATGCAATGGCGTCTTTATACGCACAGCTCCGTGTAAATCACCCATGCAAACAAGATTATCGCATGATGGTAATTAAATAGGCTATCAATCAACTTAATTACCACAAGGCAATAAAATAAACGAAAATTGAGGGAAGAAGGAATCTTCTCTGTCATGTTGATGGCGGAACGGCGTGACGGAGCATCTGTACAAGCTAGACAACCGAGCAGCACTCGCACCGTCGTTCTTGGCTTCAGACGCATGACGAGGATGAATTCATCGACTCTGCAGCTATGCGACGAAGATTGGACCTTGCATGACAGATTCGCCGATGCCTGCCCACCTCTAGTCGAGGCGAGTGTTTCGCCGCCGCAGCGATGTCAATCAGACAACTAATCCGAATCCACCTCTGTAAACTTGGGTTGCCGCCGACTTGAGATCTCGTCGAGTACGACACGATCACCTACGCACGACATCTTCAACGCATCAACATGGTACCCATGATGGTGCAATTTATCCATGCAAAAAGGCATTATGGTGAGTAAAATAATTGTTGGCTTGTATACGCTCATCTGGTATACGAGAAAAGTAAGAGGATTAAAATAAATGAGAAACGATTCTTCCCTGTAGATTTGTATTGCGAAAACCGCGATCAATCTTTTCTCCGCATCGTGACTGGTGGACGGTGCTACTCGGGACTTGATGCAGAAGACTCCCGTAGCAGCCTCGTAGTAGACGAATTCCTCGTGGATTCGTCGCAGTGACTTGCAGATTTCTTGCTGGCATAAGACGGCGAGTTGCAGTTTCTCGACATCGTCGATTAATTTGTTCCGAACACGAACACGCGCCGTCGTCGATCGAACACCGGCGGCGACGAATCAGCTTCAAATTTTTGATGACGATCTTGACGGATTCTTCAGCAATGCGCCCCTACCTGGCGCGCCTCTGTCGTCACCCGATTGAACGGAGTGTTCGGCAGATATTTGGAGAGGTACGAGCGCTTTGCTTATACGAAGATCAATCAAGAGAGACACACGATTTATACTGGTTCGGGCCTCCCGAAGAATAACAACCCTACGTCCAGTGTGTTCTTGTATTGCCGTGTCGGCGAGATATGTTGGTGTGTGTCTTCGGTCGTAGAACGGCCAGCCCCCCCTCCCGTGGGGAGAGGCGTTTACATTTATAAGTGGGTCTTACCCCTTTACAAGTCAGGGTAGGATCATATCTAAGGAAATAAGAGATCAACTTCCGTAAACAGTCCTCGTAACCGACAAGGCGTCCCTCATCGGTAGAGTCCTAGTCCGGCGCGTTCGGAATTACGAAGTCCTCTGAAAATACGGGCTACGACAGATTGAAATGAATATGGTACACAGTAGATGCCGGGCTATCATTTCTATGTATTTCCAAACTGAAATGACCTCTATGATTATTTTTAGGGAGAAACCTATTTCACTCACCCGAGCAATTCATTTTGTCTGTTTTACCCCTTGAACAAAATCACGGCTCAATTTACTTGCCTAAACAATTCAGTTTAGTGCAACTTTCCCCATATTGTGACTTGTCTTTTTTTGTTTCTCGGTGTACAAGTTGAGTTTGAAGCATCAAATTTTGCATGATGATAATAAACACAACGACCTATTCTAAAATAATGATACTATTTACATAGTCTAGTAGCACTTAACAATAAACACATACAAATGATATAATAATATGCTATAATTATTTTTACATAGATTGTCATATGTCCTATCATCACTTAAAAATTTGAGCTTTGAATTCAACTTTTATGTCGAGAAACAAAAAGACAAACCACAGTATCGGCGTGTCTTGTCCCTCAGGTCGCATGTTTAGTTGGAAAGGAGAACTGCAAATCCTGGATGGGATCGCCGGCAGATCCAAACGAAATTAGAGCATTGGAGATAAACTCATCTTGCAACGCCATCTTCCTAGCATCCATGGCTAATTGCTTCCCTGAAGGCAAGCAGTCGAGCTGTCTGGATACGGCAAGACCGAAAGCTGTGTGGAACGATTGAGCGGTTCCTGACAAAGCTGACGTTCCCTAGTGTTCTCGGGCCTAGGGGAACTAGGCGATTCTAGTAGTGATTTTGACTTCGAAGTTTTCAAACACATTCAGTGAAGACCTTTGAAAGAATTTCTGACTCATGGAGTCATGCACACCCGTGTTGAGCACGGGGAGTCCGTACTAAGGGTTCAACGTCACCGGTAGTACCCCAAACTAAATATGATGGTAAACTTGATCAGTCCTCTACACTAGAGCTGTGGAATCCCGTGGAGTCGGATGGCCAAGCAGCAGGAGTCAACACACGCGCTGATCGTCCGGCATGCTCGGCCCGCCGGATGGCGGTGTACGCGGACTTCTTCTCGCTGAAGTACCATGTGACGAAAGATTCTGAGAAAAAGGGGTACCGATTCTGCCGACGACAACGGCGGGTAATTAAGCAGGCAAGTACAGATCAGAGCTTTCTGAATTTTCAACAAGTTTTCTGCGGAAGACATGTTGCTCGTGGAGCAGACCTGATCCCTGAAGAGTGGCGTCGTACGGCTTGGACGGCCGTCACGACGGGATCCACCAAGGTTCTCCCCGTGGCCAGAATTCTGGTACCTTTTTTTTTGGGTAAGAATTCTGTTACCTCTGACCAGGAGGATCTCATGTTTTTGTCTGACATTATTATCCAATTTGTAATAAAAAGCAATTCAAAATGGTGTTAGGAATCCAATTGTTGTCTGGCAGACTGGCACCGTCATATCATTGGCATCAACATTTGGGTAATTGGAAGCGATTCATTTTTTTTTTTTTTGAGGGAATTGGAAGCGATTCATAACTTCGAACATATATCTCCCACGTAAACCAAATCAAACACAAATTTAGATCGACTGAGCCCCGAGCTACTTACTAAAAGTTGAAGTTCCTCAGTGGTCATCGCATTCACATTAAATTTCTCTCCTTCATTTTTGTGCAAAATTAGTCATTTCTTCCTTGAAAAAAATAGTCATTTCTGCACAAAAATAAACATCGAGGAGTTCCTTAGCATTCCAATATGGGTACCGTAACAGATCCCTTTCATATTTGCCATGCTGACGGGTTGCACGTGGCTTCAATACCATCACATTTGTCCTGACGTCCAAGTCCAAATAAACCAAACACCACCTAAAGAGAGATGGACAAATTTCTCATCCGTGTTCAGTCAACCAACTCACCCCAAAGTCTCATCTTACATGCATACACCATGTCATAAAAAAAATACGTTTATTCCTGATATTACATCTCTGTTGTTTACATAGATACTATATGTAAGACACATACTTCTTTGTTACATGACATGATAACTTCTCGCTTCTCATGGATTGGTGTAAATTCTGCTCACACATGTAATGACTAACAGAAAAGCCACAAATTTAAGTCATGCAAACTACGAGCCTCCTGCAATAGCATTGAGTAATCTTGGCATCGGAGGCATGTCAAGCTCAAACATACCGTCGAGAAACTGTACCACCTCGCCCATATGAGGTCGGTTAAACTCATCATCTTGGATGCACCAACATGCAATTTTGCAAATCCTTTCAACCTCCTCCAAGTTCACATTACCATGCAAGTTTTCATCCACAAGGCTCTCAATATCTCCATCAAGAAGCCTGTGTACAACTCGCACTGGAAAATAACATGAATGATCACCATCATGGGAAGATTCATTACCAGAATTTCTTCTCCCAGATAGGATCTCTAGCAGGACCATCCCGTAACTGTACACATCAACCTTTGATGTAATAGCAGTTCCACTAATCCATTCGGGAGCAAGATATCCAATCGTTCCTCTCATTGTAGTCACAACGCGACTGAACTCTCTCCCTAAAAACTTTGCCATCCCAAAATCAGCAATTTTTGGAGTAAAAGATGAGTCAAGAAGTATGTTCTGTGGTTTGATATCACAGTGTATGATGCAATCTCTACATCCATGGTGCAAGTATGCTAGCCCTCTAGCAACTCCAAGAGCTATTTGATATCTAATGGACCAATTCAAAATTATACCATTACTTTGGAATAGAAGAGAATCAAGGGAACCATTTGGCATGTTTTCATAAACAAGTAACCTTCTGTCACCTTCGCAGCAAAACCCAATCAGTTTTACCAAATTTATGTGTTGTATGATTCCAATTGAACTCACTTCAGCTCTGAACTGCTTCTCACCTTGGTAGACGCCTTCAAGCTTTTTCACGGCTATGGCAACAGAGTTGCTTAGGCACCCCTTAAACACAGAACCAAAACCACCTTCGCCTAATTTCTCAGAAAAATTCCTAGTTGCACGCTCAAGATCAATATATCTGAATGAAGTGATCCCAATGTCAGTATGATCATCATCCGCTGTGTGGCTAGTCAACTCCTCTATTTTCTTCCTCCGAATCACTATTATAATTATGAAACCTATAGCGGCAATGCTTGCACTAATGACAACACCAACGATTAATAACCTCTTCTTTCTCTTCGAGGTCTGCAGCTCTTTTGCAGCGAGGCGAATGTAAAGCATTTCTCCATTATCATCAGCAACTACATTAAGCAACTCTCCATGCCATATAGAGCAACCACCTACACCGTAAGAATATGCAGAGCAAGAGCAGTTACTCAGACAAATCTGAGCGCAGTCATTCATACTTGATACATTTTGAATACCATTGGCATTCCGAGGCAACCTGATGCTTGATACAGAGTAGAATTTGTCTGTCATACCTGTTTTAGTTTGACCATCTCCATCACAATTTAGTGGAGTATTTCTTATGCATCCATCTGTTCTGTCCGCTTGTTCCCAATCACCTGGTGATCCTACAGAGAACCCCTTCATGCAGTTGCAGATTGTATCTCCATTACCAGTGCAGATTGTGAAAGGTCCACAAGTAGCATAGACATCACATGGATCTTTTGGTTGGATTGCTGCTGTGATCCAATCATGCGCGAGATCTGACCATATTCGTGTTTGCATTTGGCCAGAGACATCTATAAAATTGTGATAGATCATTGTCTCATCCAGCAAGGTATAGGAGAAATAAACCTCTTGTTCATTATTGACAAACGTGAAGTTGCACAGGGTGGGGCCTGACTGCCCTGACATCTCTGGTATCGAGCTGAAGAATCTGCCATTCCACTCCCCACTAGACCAATATGAAACAGATGATTTCCATAGTATGTTGATTGCACGATGGATTAGCTCTGCTGAGTACAGACCTGGAGCTTGATCGACGGAATTCTTCCTTGAAACAATTCGGCGGGTCAGACCAGTGATCTTGTTCTGGCCAACCTTCGCACCTGACAGAAGTGTGTCAGTCGGATAGTCGAAGCTCTGCCAAAATATATCCGAAGAGTTTGAGGAACTCTGTAAAACAAAGTTTCCATTGCCCAACAGTACAGCAATGGTGTTGTTGGTTCTGATGTTGGCCCGAGTAGACCATATGATCGTGTCTTGAGCCAAGACGACCAAGTTGCCATCGCCGGAAATCATGAGCTCCGGTGAAGCGGGGCTAGGGACCGGGATTCCCGTTAGCGGTCCACACTGGGGTCAGCTTGGTGACCCTGTCGAACCATATGCCGAGGTACAAGTTGAGGGTGTTGTTGGAGGACTTGCTCCCTGTTGGGAAGAAGCCGAGTGCAAACTTTCCATTGCTGGAGACAAGCCTCTCATCGCCTGCAAGTGCACGGCCTCGTGAGATTGTATCTGTGGCCCCAGAGCATGAGAGTGCGTGCTGGGAGAAAACGAGCCCGTAAAGAGCTAAGAGGAGGAGGCACATGATGACAGAAAATTGTAGAACGGCGATCGTTGGGTGAAGAGTGGTTAGCCTGCTAGCTTGAACCCGTGGTAGCAAGGATGATGAATGGTGCAGCCTGAATTCTGTCGCTAGCTTTAACGATGAATGATGCCCCAGTTCTGTAGGTAGCTTTAATAATGTATAGTGCCGTGGTACTGTAGCTCCTTCAACTCAGTGATCTGGAAAAGCGACGATCTGAAAATCAGGTCAAGAGACGGCATATGTTTTGATTTCCACGCACATCAGTGACCTTTTTGAAATTTCTTTTTCCTAATGGAGAACATGTTATTGCAACATACAATTTATCACAACATCTTCAAGTCAAAACCTTCTGCTCATGCGCCGCCCTGCACGGCCTCCACGTGGGTGGACTACTTCGCCGGCCACGCCAGCACCCCCGCCTCAAATGACTTGACCCGGCCGCTCAGCTCCACCAGTGGGTTCGCCCCCGCCCGCGCCGCTGCCAGCGTCAAAGAGGAGGGCGCCAATGCGCCATCACCATCAGCGGTTGCCGTTTCTGCCCTGCACCGTCCATGGGGCTCAGCTGGCTTGCCTAGGTAGGTAGTTGGCTGGGGGACTGCCCGGTAGCTTGCTCCTTGTAAATCTATTATATACTATTCATACCTATTTTTAAATTACTCACTGTGTCATTATGGGTACAAAAAGCTTAAAACATTTTTAATTCTTATTTCTAATTTACACGCAATACCATCATGAGTCCAAAAATAGCTAAAAATACCCTTCGGGCTCAGTTGGCTTGCTCCTTGTAAATCTATTATATACCACACATACCTATTTCTAAATTACTCACTGTGTCATTATGGGTACAAAAAAAAGCTTAAAACATCCTTAATTTTTATTTCTAATTTACCCACAATACCATCGTGAGTCCATAAATAGTTAAAATACCCTTCACACCTATTTCTAAATTACCCACTATGCCATTATGATCCCAAAAAATAGTTAAATTTGGAATAATAAAAATAAGCAACATACCTTTCATGCTTATTTCTTAAATACTCACCATGGGTTAAAAAATAGCTTAAAATATCTTTAATTATTATTTCTAATTTGCTCACAACCATCATGAGTCCAAAAATAGCTAAATTAGAAATAATAAAAAATAGTAAATAGTTGTCTATTATAACATTGCACACACAATTGAACATATGTCAACTTAAAAATTAAAATTGTATGAACGTAAAATATAATTCCCCTTTAAATTGTTGGGTAAATACACCTTAATAGGTTCAAAGCCCTGCTTGGCCTAGATTAATTTAGTTGAAACATAAGTTATAGTGAATCATGTTATGTGTCCTATTTTCTTAAAAAATTCGAAAAAGAAGCATGTCAAGAGGAAGGAATGCTGACGGAAGAATAATAGATCATAATAAGCAGAGGGGGTGCGACGAAACAAATTATGAAAAAGGTGGGAGATCTATATTATTAAAATTATATAGAAAAGAATCAATTCTATTCAGTTGGCTTGGGTTGATAAAGGAAGCAGATATGTTATGACTGACATATAATATGTAAGTATTCAGTAGAGTGACAAGAAAATATCATCACACACTCAAATTGACAGACTCGGTGAGAAAATTTCTCAAATAAATGAAGCTATGTTAGAAATACTATGACAAATAAATACTAAACCATGTTTAAACTCTTGAAATAATATGAAAAGCAATTCAAATAATAGTTTAACAAGTCTAGCCGCACAAATGCGCGGGCATACATACTAGTTATATATATAATTGACCATGAAACGGAGTCACCACGTTCGCACTAAAATGCTAGAAATTCCCACGTTAATCCGAGAAAATAAGAAAAAATTACCCACCACAGCCATTATGAAAAAATTAGTCACAAACCCCCTATAAATATTTATAAAATAGCTAAATTCGGAAGAATAAAAAGTTGCCAAAAATAACCCTCTCACCTATTTCTAAATTACCCACCATGCCATTATGAGTCAAAAAATAGCTAAATTCGAAATAATAAAAAATAACCAAGAAACACTTCTCACATCTATTTCTAAATTACCCGCCATGCCATCGTAAGTCCAAATAAAATTAATTTTGGGTTATAAAAGATAGCTAAAAATATCCCTAATTTTTATTTTTAATTTACGCACCATACCATTATGAGTCTAAAATAGCTAAGTTATGATGTGATGGGTACGGAATCTGAAAAACAAGATATGACGATGACCATCCAGTGGCATGACAAACAAGCAGGGGAGTGCGAGAGAGGTAGCACGTGGCGGTCATAGCTCATAGTCGAGAGTAAGGGTGAGTGAGAGAACTGGAAAACAAGTTAGGAAAGAGGACGGGAAGAGCCTTGAACGAGAGGACGACGAGCAGGCAATCTGAATAAGAAGATGAAAAACCTACCAGTAGGAAGGCGAGGGGGGAAGGTGACGCATGAAGGTAGTAGCCCTTGCAGGAGTGGGCGACAAGTAGGCGGGACTCATAACGAGTTGGCGGAAATACCAGAGGAACATGTGAGCCGGACAACAAGCCAAGGTGACAACTAGCTGAGCATCATTACGAGCATCACGAGCAGGCGAGGGATGCGATCGTAGGAGAGGCATATAAAAGTTTATTACAAAATATCATAAAATACCTATATACAAGTATAAATTTTATACTATTATTGTTAAAACAATCAACTCTAGTCTTACAAATTCGCGGGCAGCCATACTAGTTCATTTTGTAAATAGTACTTGTCCTGGCTAAGTAGGATTCGACAATAGGCCTGAGTGAGTGGTTCAAAAACTTAATTTAGCTAACAGTCTATATGGTTGCACTGACGAGAATTTATTTTTGAAAAAGCAGTGGCAAATGATTTCAATTTAAAGTATTATTTTATTCATCTAGATGGTTATTTATTGTTGAAACATTTGTTTATAATTGCAAACTATTTCTTTGGAGACTCAAGGAATGCCATCTCCTATTGGGACGCCACGTTCCCTGTTTTAATTTTCAAACGCACTGGTGCTGAGTCTGATATGACTGCCGATTTCACCACTTCGTCAGTAATCAGTTTGATTAGGAACATGTCGCTCTACTTCCCCAGCATTCGTTAGCATGTTAAGTCTTTGTTGAGCCTGACCCGGTGAAGGCCGGAGATACACGGCATATGGCTTGTCAGAGTCCGTGATTATCAACAACCGATGTTGCTAATCTACCTAACGAGATGTTGAGGTCGGAGACCATCCTGTTCGTCCACGAAACGTGACAGTAGGCGTTTTGAACAGTCAAAGACTCACTAGATACGGCGACACGGCAGGACAGAACTTGTTTTTCTAGTGCATGCTAGTACTTTCTGGTGGAAGAATATATTTTGCACAACCGTTGGATCATGCATGTGCGGAGATAAGTTGCACTATCCTCCGGAAGTCCGGATCATTGGATTATGTTCGGGATAAGTAGCATCATTCAACGATTCATGTGTTAGAGTATACATATTTAGGAGGCATGGCAGTTCATGAATTAAATCCTATACTGCAAAATATACTCTAACATCCTCGTAATGGAGAAGATGGAAGTAGTATGCTGACGGACTCGACATCCCCCTACGACTGAAACGTCGTCCTATTGCGGATGTTACTATTGTAGCTTATTTAGATTGCTGCGCCCTTTTGTTGTGGAGGCAGCTAAGGTTGACATGACCGTAGTCATGGTCTCATGGAGGATATCACTAGTCCATACATCGATGCAGGCATGTGTACGCATAAAATCATCGGTGCCTGGTCAATGTCAATTGACTTCACGAAATTATAGAACTATGCCATAGAAAATGTGCTATGGTACACTGGGACGTGTAAATAAGAGTGTGCATCCATTGGTCAGTCAGCATTAATGAATTATGAAGGTGGTGCATGGCTAACCATGCTGGCAATAACTAGAACTAGTCTTGGCACTTGGCACTGGAGGCATGTCAAGTTCTATGAAAAGTTTAGTTCAATACTTCAAATTTCAATGTTTGTGGTAAATATAAACTAGACTCACATTGAATGAAAGTCTCATACTCTCATGTAATAATTTTTAATATTGGCACTGGAGGCATATCGAGTTCTATTAAACACTCAAATATATGAACTACTTCACCCATTGTCTTATGATCAAGATCAACTTCATTGTCTTGAATGCAGAAACAATCAACCATACAAGCTCGTTGTGCTTCCTTCAGATTGACATCACCAAACGTAATTTGTGATCCACCATAATTCCGAAATCTACAACATGAAGCTTCCGGGTGACTTGTAAATGTTAAGGATATAGTAGTCGTATTGGACTCTAATTGTAGAGTCCTTCTCCTAGTCTAGAATTGAGTCATGTAATCCATATATATTGTCCCCTATGGGGGCTATTATTAATACAAGTTATTATTCTAACATGGTATAGAGCCAGGTTACCTAGTTTTTTTTTCTCGTCGACTTGTTGATTGGATCGGTGATCATCAGTGCGCCATGCTGTAACAGCTGCAGCACCAGAACCATCTTTGGACTTATCAACTGGTGGAGCTTCAGTCAAGTGATCAGCAAGACCATAGTCTCTTAAGACAGTTTTGACAGAGAAAGCCCATTCACAATAATTGTGACCATCGAGTTTCATAGGAATAGCAATAACAGTAGATTGTGACATGATTAAGATCAATGTTGATGGCTGCTAGTAATCGTTGAATACCAGCAGGAGGAACGGCAGTAGAATACCTTGAACAAGACAAAGCAACTTGACAACAGATAAGAGCTATGGAAGCCGCATACCAAATCAGAGCTGATGATGGAAGGGTGATGAGTGCCATTGTTACTAGCATGAATCCTTCTTTGATCATGAGCCTTGAGCATCACAAGACTGCTAAGGAGATGTGGGATTACTTACAGAAGCGCTATGTTCATGATACTGGTGCTCATCTGCATAATCTAATGCAAGGTCTCCGTGGGCTTCAACAAGCTGATTTATCCATCGATGACTATTACTCATCTTTTGAGCGCTTGATGGGACCTGTAATACCCCATTTCTGGAATATATTGTGCATCCTGTATCAGTCTCTGGATCAGTAGCTGATACGCACAAGAACACAGATATGATAATCAAAAGCATATTTCGAATAGGTAAATAAGTATAATACCTGAGATATAAGACCCTTAGTTACGGTACGACAAGGATTTATAATCATCCAAGTCCATCCGACCAACTAACGGTGAAGCAGACAGTGAAAACCATGGCTCAAAGCCACAAGCAAACTTGAGATGCAGAACCGAAAACCCAATCGTCGTCGTCTTCTATGAAGTCTTCTCCTACTAAACCAACAATCGCAAACGCGTGAGTACATAAGGTACTCAGCAAGCCCTACACTACACAAGGGTATATATACATGCATATTTGGTCTTAGCAAGGAGGAGGCTATATGGTTCATTTGCAGAAAGCAAACTTTATGCAGGGTTCACTAAAGCAAGACAAGGATTCATAGATAAAATAGGGAATTGATTGTCAATATTTTAGTTGGTTGGCCCTGGTGGAGTATGGGCATTCCCGCCAGTTCCCAAATTTTAGTTGGGCCTTCTGACCTCGAGGATCATACCGACCCGGCACACTTGCCACCACTTCCAAAACACGGGCTGACTACAACCCACTCACACGCCAAGGAATAAGAGAGGTGGCTAATCCATACGTGCGCAACAATAATGTGTCATATGCCGTGACAACGTCCATCCGGATGAATTTTACACTCTGCAGAGGTTGTACATCTTTTCCCACGGGCCATGCACTCTTGTACGGAGAGTAACATAACGTCTAGTCCATCTCCTCTGAGTAGTCTCACAATTCCACCACGAAATCACACTCAGGGGCTTGTGACATGAAAGGTCACACACTGACACTGTACACCTGTAAAAGGGTACGTCATGCTCCTGTAACAAATAGCAGGATCCTGTAACACATAAGAGGACATGCGGCACTCCCGTAACTGATAGCGGGTTCCGCGAGCCGGATCACGGGTACGTTTTCCGTGTCTTTTCCTGACCTTCCGTTGCCTCGACTGGCCTCCAGATGGCGTTTGCAAGAGTACCAAGAAGGTAGGGTAGGTCCTTCCCATAGGGGTTCCGTGGTTGTACGAGAATCATTATGTTTACGGGCGTCAGAACCGGTCTTTATATGGCCGGGCAAGCACCATATCCCACACTAGGGGTCTATAACACCAACAACAATCCACTAGTGGCCTTGCCTGCAATCCAACCAATCCCATCATCACTGTCACCACCATCATCATCACCTAACACAGTTGTGCTACTCCCAACCCCAATATATATATCACACACACCACCAAACTCATTTAACACAGTTGTAAATCATATATGTGAGTATGGTGTAGCAATGTAGAAACATTGCAGGGGTCCTAAGCATTCTAGTAGCAAGGTAAAAGTGCCATCATAGAAATGATGGAACTATCCTAAGGTTATTAAGGTGACAGGTAAACAAGGGTAAACAAGGATTTAGATATTAACGTCTAAGTAACAGACATCAATATCAATAAGCAAGTAGGACCGTAGGTACATAAACAGTAAAATAACAAGTAATGCATAATACTAGAGTAGGCGCTATAGGTGCATTGCGAAAACAGTAGGTTCAATCATGATCAAGGAGATGTAGAGCTTGCCTTCAATAAAGTCTTCTTCTTCACGTCCTCGTAATCCGGGTTCTCAGATCCTCCCTAGAAGCTTGTATCTTCTGAATCTGAGGTCGGTGTCTTCAAGTCCTTCCTCGAAGCTCGTTCTTGAAGTGTGGGTCTTCTGGATCTCCTTTGAATTCTTATGGCTCTTCTTCGAATCTCACGTAAACTAGTGCATAGAATTATACCGTGTAAACAAAATACCACAAAAGGAAATAAGATCGAGAAGAACCAAATAAGATCCAATTAACTCCAAAAGAATCGATAGAACATCAATGAAAGACGAGAAACACAAATTATGCATGATGCATTATGTTGTACTTTTGGGAGGTATTATTATCATAAGAGAGGCTATTAGGGGTGATGCATCGGGCACTAGGGCTTTCGATGTGTATGAGGGATGCGAAACCATGATAAGTGCATGCTTGCATATGTGTGGGTAGAAACGGCGTGTGTATGCGTTATTTGTATATTGGTGGCATTAGGGCTTTATATAGGTCGTAACCTATATATAAGGGTTCACGCCATACGTATACAAGTGCAAGGTGTGTCACTTTAATTACTTACTTATATTAAGGTATTAACTAATGGTGATTAGCTATTAATTACCTACTAAATTGATTAATTACTAAGATTAAGCTACTAATTATCTGTCATGAGTTAGGCACATGACGATGGTACGTGTACGTGATCATGCATGATATGAATGAACGGTTGCAATTAAAATACATTGACCAATCGATTAAGATTAACTAGCAATAATTAAAATAGCAATGAATAATAAGTCCAATAACTTCCAAGGAAAGACCACATATAAATAGAATAATAAATCAATAAGGTCGAGCTATGGTTAAGATGACTGAGTGATAAAGGAGGTTACTAGGTTCTGATATAGAGTGATACAACAAGAATGGTTAAGTTTAACGCCAAATGATAAACGAGCATTTGATATGATGAGAGATCAACGGTATATGATTGGTCGATATGGTATTAAGGTATTAGGTCCTGAAGTGAAATGGCACAACGAGATTGGTTAGGTTCACGCTAAATCGTGAACAAGCATTTGTGACATGAGAGAGCAACCGTGTATGATTTATGAACATGCGATTTTGGGCATTGATGGCTTGTAGGTCTGTTCTAGTGCTCCAATTTCAGTACCAAAGGGTACTACGCATTTCTACGAACGCGTGAGCGCAAAAATCGCTCAAAACGGAGCTACGATTAAGAAGATATGATGGTTTAAAGATTCTAAGGGCATATTTGCAATTACAAAAATATACCGAGGGCATATTTGGAATAACAGAAAGGTTCTAGGGACCTAGTTGTAATTACAGAAAGTATAAGGGTCTCGGTGCAAAAGGACAGGGGCTAAAAGATAATTATCAGAAAGTATAAGGTTATTTCTGTAAAAACACATGACAGTGTCCACGGGATCCGTGGACCAGGGGAGGGGACGTATAAAGTACAGGGGCCGGGGATTTTCTAGAATTTCCAGAATTATTTTCCTATTGAAAAAGCTATGGACCGTGTCCACGAGATCCGTGGACCAGGGGAGGGGACGTAGTCCATGGGTCCACGGTGGACCGATTACACATTTGAATGGGTACGCGATCTGGGCCGTTGGATGCGGATTGGACGGTCGACGCTTCTCCGGCGAGGCGGGCGGCGGCTCCATGGCCGGGCTCGCCGGAACTGGCCGTTCCGGCGCTCCGGTGGGCCAAACGCGATGAGGAAAAGGCGTGGGAGAGAGAGGAGGGGATGGCGAGCTCACCGCGGGGGCTCGTCGACGTCGCGCGTGGGCGGAGGCGCGTTGACGACGACGGGAGGCGGAGCTCGGCAGTGGCGCTCGACGGGTAACAGGAAGGAGGGCAGGTCGTCGCCTTCACGTGGGTCGAGGAGGCGCGTGGCGACGCTGCGGAGCTGGGGCGCGCGTTTGTTCGGCCAGACGCGGTGCAGAGATGGCCTGCGGCGAGTTAGGGTGGCGGCGCACGGCGGGGCTCCGCTCCGGCACGCTCCGAGCTGCGCGAAGGGGCGCGGACGATGCGGGGCGTGCGCGTGAAGCTTTCCGTGGGGGAGAGGGACAAGGGGACGCTCCACCGGTGACGAATCGACGCGGTGGCCGGTGATGTGGGAGAAGGGGAAAAAGCTCGATTCGAGCTCGATGGAGGCCGAGGCGAGGTTTGGGAGGCTCGAAAGGGAAGAGGAGGCGTACGCGGAGTTCTCCAGCTTTTATATGCGGTTGGGGACGAGCCGTTGAGCAGCTCGGTCGTCGGCTCAGTCGCCGGGATTAATGGCGACGCGATGGAAGCGATGGGAAAGGACGGGGTGGCCACGTGAGATGATGACGAGCGCACTGGGATGGCCACAGTGGTGATGACGAGATGTAGCGAGGGGAGCTCGCGTGGCATGGCGTCACGGCATGGGATCTCGCCGGTCTTGGTCGCCGGTCAAGGAGAGAGGAGCGTGGGCGCTCTACCGCGATGGGACGAGACGGCGGCTTCGGCGCGAGCACATGGTCTTCACGCGGGTCGTCTGCCACTCGGACGCGAGGGGTCGCTGCGGAGAGGCGTCACGGTGAGGGTGGCAGCATGGACGCGGCGGCGACCTTGACTGGAGGTAGGAGAAGAGGATGACAGGCAGGCCCCACTTGTCGGTGAGACGGGGAGAGGAGGCAGGCTGGGCTAGGTGCTGGGCCGGAAGAGAGGAATGTGGCCCATGGCATTTTCCGGGAAAAAAGAGGGAAGGGAGACGAACTGGGCCGGCTGAAGGGAGGAAAAAGGATTCAGCCCAGAGAGGTTTTAGGAAAAGAAGAGGTTTATTATTTTCTGGGATTTTGAATTTGAAAGTCATTCAAATTCAAAAGGAGATAAAAGAAAACAACTTGCAAAACAAAAACAGAGAAAACCAAAATGCATTATGATGTAATTTTGATGTAGGTTTAAATTCAAAGGTTTTTAAATTCGAGGTTAAAATACTAGACTCGACACACATTTATTTTATTTGTTGTAAACTTCACAAAGTGTCAAAATTTTAGTGAGTTTTAAATGGAAGCAACACTTGAGCACATGCTTTTATATTTAGAAAATTTCAGATTATAGCTAGGTTTGAATTTATTTAGCGTATTTTGTTTAAAAAATTCATGGCAAGGTAAGAGTTGGACAAAAATTTAAATTTGCAGTGATTTTTATTCCATTTGTTTTTGCTTTGAAATTTGGGGTGTTACAGGACCGGTGCTGTCTATGGTTCCTTCCTCTACTACTGATTGTGACGGATGTGCCAGCAAGAACAAGTTCATTGAAAAGTTTCTTATATATCAGTTTGTTATGGGACTGAAGTCTGATTTTGAGCCTGTACGGGTGCAATTGCTTAATAGTTCCACCATGCCATCTATTGCTGATGTCTTGTCCTCTTTAATTGCTGAAGAAACTCGGCATCAATCTATGTCGGCCTCTCATATGTCAGCATCACATGTGTTGGCAGCTCATCGGAGGGGCAGCTCATCAGAACCTTGTAAACATTGCAAGAGGACTAATCATCGCTCTGAAAATTGTTTTATCAAGTATCCAGAGAAATTTGCCGAATTTCGTGCTCGTCGTGCTGCTAATGGGCAAGGTCCACCTCCCACTTCAAGTGGCTCTATGAATGTTGGAGCTGTCTCGTCTGTCGTCATGGATAGTTCTTCTAAACAAACAACTTCTAGTTCACAGCCTGCTGCTCATGGGTTTTTCTGGCCTTCAGCACCATAATTCTTCTTTGCTAGTGCCTTGCTTTGATTTCTTTGAGTCAATTCTCTTTGTCTTCCGCTGCGTCCACATCCAAATTTGTCTTTTATGTCATCTGCCATGAGAGTCCACATATTTCTTGACAGTCAGCCATATTTTCTTTTCTCATAATATTACTCCCACTATACTTGTTGTAGTGGTTTTTCTCAATTCTCCCACTACTTACGATTTGTAGTAGTGGTTACTTACGATTTGTAGTAGTGGTTTCTCACTTCTCCTACTATTTGGGATTTGCAGTAGTGGTTTCTCTATTCTCTCTTCGGCTTGATTCGACGACTTCTCAAGACTCTCTTGAAAGATGAATTTGAAGACTTAGATTTTGGATGTACTATCTATGTAATAAGTTTAAGATGTTTATTTTTTACTCTTTCAAATGCAACGCTATTGCATATGCCTTGCATTTGAAGGGGGGGGGGGGGGGGGTGTTAAGGATATAGTAGTCGTATTGGACTCTAATTGTAGAGTCCTTCTCCTAGTCTAGAATTGAGTCATGTAATCCATATATATTGTCCCCTATGGGGGCTATTATTAATAGAAGTTATTATTCTAACAGTAAAGAGGAATTAAGAATCATTAGCAGCACTAGCGGGGACTCGGATTAGGGAGCAGGAAATGATCAGCCCCTTATGTCTACACTGCCCCTTTGCCAAAGAGGTTTGGCAAAAGATAACATATGGAAGGGGGAAGAAATATACAAGACAATTCCAGCAGAAAAGATAGTCAAAGATTGGTGAAACAACATCATGAGTAACTTCACGGCAAGGGAGAAAAAAAAGATCGGGCTGCTGTCTTGATGTAAACCGTTTGGAACGTATGGAAGGGGCGAAAGAGAAGAATTTTCCAAAGCAAAGCAATGCACCCGGACGGAGTCTTCCATATGATCAGAGAAAGTACAGATGAGGATGCGAGAGGTGGCGTACAAGAGCCATAGTGTCGAGCAGACAAATAACTAACTTTTCGGTATAACGGAGAGTCAATGTATCGTGTAATTCACATCATGTACCGATCTGAACTTTGTATTTCTGTCATTCTTAAATGAAAGAGCAGCGCTCCTGCTTAGTGGTTAAAAAAAATGTATGATACTGTCGGTGGGGCACTTCCTGTTCTTTTATCATTGACAGTCTAATATAACGGAGTATTTAAAGGAGGAAAGACTACAAGTATTTTGGGGTTGCCGTGTGTGCTTGAAACCACTGTCGTGGATGTTTTTGCCTCTCATGGTTGGTGTTTTGGGTAATAGAATCCAGGTTTAGCTGTCAAAGAACAATTGCTTGTTTATCATTGGTTTTTTAGTTGTGATTACTTTGATGAAACTATGGTTTGTAATAAGAAACAACTATATGCATTGGACGATGCAGAGGCTAGAAAATTGAAATATATTCCCATTTCTAAAAAACAAGCACCCAATCCTTTGGTTGTTCTATTCCCCCCTAAGGAAATAAGGTATCAAGAACTTCAACAGTGTAATGGTGAACTGATTAGCACCATTTCAGTAACTCCTCACAACAGATGAGACAACGGTTCATATCAGTGACCTTGTCCCAATCCCCAACAAAAAAAAAATACACCAGGGAGGAAAGTATAATTGAAGTAGTCGAAGCTCCGCATGACACATCAGATGAGTTTGAGTTCGGTAGGATGAGGATTTGACCGCGAAATAGAGGCACTGCCCCCGACGTAGATCGGTCTCTCGGGGGGTGGCGTGGTGATTTGCAGCGGAAAACTAGGTAAAGGATGAACACTACCAGTGGTGCCTTACTGGTGCGTGTGGTCTCCGTGCACTGGATTTAGGACATGCGGTTGAAGCAACTTAGTTGGGTTAGGTCTGATCTCTATTTGTTTCACATCTTTTGTATGTTATAGCCCCTCATGGTTTGGTCCGAAATGAGGCGGCGGTGTTTGTAAGGAACTGCTTTTCCTCCTATCAATACAAAGATGATCAGCTTTCCTTCGTATTCGAGAAAAAAAAACCTAAACTCGTGATACCATAGAGGAGAGATAGATTGTGTATAATGGATGGATTTGCATTAAGCCTCTTGGCTGGTATATACCGGAGTACAAGACTTGAGGGCTAGACACCTCCCAACCTAGAAATTTGGAGTCCTATGTCATACCTCATTTCTGGAGTATGTTGTGCATCCTGTATCAGTCCCTGGATCAGTAGCTGATACGCACAAAAACACAGATATGATAATCAAAAGCATACTTCCAATTGGTAAATAAGCATAATACCTGATAAAGGACCCTTAGTGGCGGCACGACAAAGAAATATCCAAGTCCAACCAACCAGCTAACGGTGAAGCAGACAGCGGAAATCTTGGCCCAAAGCCACAAGCACACTTGAGATGCAGAACCGAAAACCCAAATGTCGTCGTCTTCTACGAAGGCTTCTCCTACTAAACCAACAATCGCAAACGCGTGAGTACATAAGGTACTCAGCAAGCCCTACACTACACAAGGGTATATATACATGCATACTTGGTCTTAGCAAGGAAGAGGCTATATGGTTTATTTGCAGCGAAGCAAGCTTTATGCAGGGTTCACTAAAGCAAGACAAGGATTCATAGATAAAAACAGGGAATTGATGGTCAATATTTTAGTTGGTTGGCCCTGGGGGAGTATGGAGCCTTCCCGCCAGTTCCCAAGTTTTAGTTGGGCCTTCTGACCTCAAGGATCATACCGACCCGGCACATTTGCCATCGCTTCCAAAACACGGGCTGACTACAACCCACTCACACGCCAAGGAATGAGAGAAGTGGCTAATCCAAACGTGCGCAATAATAATGTGTCATATGCCGTGACAACGTCCATCCGGATGAATTTTACACTCTGCAGAGGTTGTACATCTTTTCCCACGGGCTATGCACTCTTGTACGGAGAGTAACATAACGCCTAGTCCATATCCTCCGAGTAGTCTCACAATTCCACCACGAAATCACACCCAGGGGCTTGTGACATGAAAGGTCACACACTGGCACTGTACGCCTGTAAAAGGGTACGTCATGTACCATGAGTTCAATAATTATACAAGATTTCATGAAACTGAAAGAGAAATCTACAGAAATAAGTACCTCCAGAACTGACATCTCATTATCCAAGTTAATTTCTGAGGCAACCAACCCCCTGTAAATTTGTGAGGTTAACATGTCAAACCATAATACAAGCACAAGAGGGTAAACAGAAAAGAAAGACAATGATTACTTCCAACGGATTCCATTCTTCTGAATCTTTTCTATCAACCCGATTCCTTCAAGGACATTTGTAATGTCATATATGCGCCGTTTTTTAACCTGAGTTTTCAGAAACCAACAAGAAGATTGCATCAGGATTCAAGGAAAACAAGATTTACAAACTTAAATGAGGAAATGTTTCCTACGTCTAGTGTCTCTGCAGCAATATTCAAATCTAGAATGCCATCTCGAGCCTCCTTGAGCAGACTGATGAATTTTTTGGTCAATAGGGCTGTATCAGTAAAAAAAAATTGACATGTCACAGGAATACCCAAAATAAAAAGTGACAATGGTGGGTTGCAACAGTCAATTTATTAGATATGGCTGCTATGATCACCTAATGAATTGTCGTAGCGGCAAGAACTAGCAGGAGTAGTTGGATTGCAAGGTGAACCTGCCAAAGCATAAAGCCACATGCACTCAGATGTTAGACCAAACAAATCAAAAGATGAGAGGGAAAATGAGTGAGAAACAAATGTGATGACATAACCAGTATGTAGCAACACAATTTTACTTGCCAGCATTTGGTATAGGTGTATGGGGTCCAGCTTCGCTGCATTTAGCCTTTGTCTTGTATGTTCTTGCAGGCTTTCCAGAAATCGGGGTCCCAACCGGACTGTCAACTCCTTTGCTGAACCCAGGAGTAGCGATCATCAATTCAGTTGACTCCGCAGTATCTATTTCTCCATGCGGCAATCTTCTTTTTAGCTGCACATGTAAGGAGGAAATGTATCAGAATCAGTCATCACCTTCAAAGCATGCTAAGGTTCTAAACCGTGACTACACCTCATAAAAATGGGAAAAGTGTGTGATGAGCATAAGCTATGATACCATCTAAGGACTACAAAGATATTCTGTTTCTCAACTGTATAATCATTAACGGAACACAATACCTGGCATCACAAATAAAGTTCTCTCTCCAAGAAAATCACAATACAGTCCAAGAAATCACAATACAGTCCAAGATCCCAAAGAAACATTGTGAAGGTGGCAGCAGTGTCAGAAATAGATGCTTTGATTAAATGGAAAGCAATCATAGCAGTGCTAGCAGATGATCCTAACTTACAATTCCACTATAAATGCAGAATATGGATAAACACTAGGATAACTACATTTTATTGAAGCTTCAACCTAAAACGTTCTGCTAACAAATACATGTTTCCACGCCAATATGACTCTATAAGATTTAAAATAGAACCAAGATCAGTGCACCAAGGCAATCCAAGACGAGTCACTGCCTAATTCCTAGTACACCAAATGAAACATGCGTCTCTAGCAATAAGCATTGGATATGACAAGATGCCGCACTCTAGTTTGGAAAAATACAGTATAAGGCATGATGAATGGCGGCATGATCACTAAAATGTACAGAAGGCTAGCATAATAGAATCACATGCCTCGAGATTCTCGTCCTCCTTGCTGCTTGCCATACGGCTTATAAAAGTGAACGCACATCTAAATTAGCTGTACAAGGCAGTCTAAATCCTACACTCAAATTGATACGATGCAACTTTCAAGCAGCCATCTACGATTAAGGAACACAATATGTACAGTTCACATTGAAATCTTAATTAACCACCATCCAAATCTCAAATCTCACAACAGACCAGCAGGCCACATTAAACTTCTCCAGCCAAATGTTTTTAGCTTACTGAAACTTGACAGCCGCAATGTTTTTAGCTTCCCCAACAAAATTGCTGGGCTAAACCGCAGGAGTAACAGGCGCTCCACGATTTCATCCATATCCACAAGATAATTCTACACGAGGATAGTAATTCAGAAGGAGGACTGCAGACATGGAAGGAAGTGTTGCGCCAAATGACAGTTCGAACATCGCACTAAACCCCCACCAAATCCGCACCGAAACACCAGAGAATAGCGTGCTCATCTGTATCAAATTTCTTCGGTAAACTCAGGAGCGGCGACTCACCGGCGTACTGACGACGATTCCCTCCTCGACTCCGCCGCGCTCGGCGGCCCTGGTCGTCTTCCCCGCCGCAGCAGGCGACGGCGTCCGCGGGAACCGGTGGTAGTCGTCGACGACAGCGCCGAAGGGAGGCCGCGCCTTCGCGAGCGGGGCGCAGAGCTGCACGATCTTCTGCGCGGCCGCCGGCCGGCCGCCTCCCGACACGGCCTCCGGCGGACGGGGGGTGGCGCGTACCATCCCGGCAATCGCGGGCTTCGAAGAGCTCCCGGCGGCGACCGTACCGCCGGCGATCGTCGTGAAGCGCGCGCTCGAGCTAGGGTTCCGGCGACGGCGGCGAGGTGGGGCCGCGGGGGTGGAGGCGGCGGGGAAACGGGGTTTAGGGGAAAAGCGAGAGGGATTGAGAAGAAAACGAGGGAAAGGAGGGAAATTAACAGCGTTCCCGTTTGCGGCGGAGGGAGGGGAGCCGACGGAGGGGTGGATTTGCGATGCGGTTACTTATTCAAGGGTTTAGACGCAAAAGATGCTGGCATTCTGTTTCTTTCGCTGTTAAGGCCCTGTTTGAGTTTTATTTATTTTTTGACATTTTGCTCAGCTGTCTATGGGTAAATTGACGGTGTGTTTTTGAACTGGCGCGCCAGCTTCTCTCTTGATTTGAAATACATCTTCTACTATTTGAACTGACCAACACATTGTCTCTAAAATTGGTTCATCATTTTTTAACCAAAAGAAAAATCATTGCATGGATATTTTTAACAGACAACGGCACAACGCGTCTGAGTTGTGAACGCGGGAAGGTGGCGCACAAGGCAAAGACGTGAGCAATTGAGACAACTACAAGGACTCCGTTGCTATTACCCTGACTGACAACTTGGACGCCTGAACCGGTAGGCCGGGAAGGGGGGCCACGTCCTTCCGTTCCTCACGTCCCGAAGCCGTCGCGGGCGTGGGGGTTGCCGTCCCGTGGCCGCCGGGCGCAACGGCCTCCGCGCCTCGTGACCTCGCTCGCGCACGCCCCCGGCTGCGGCCACCCCGCGTTTTGCCCTCTGCGTGTCTGCGCAGCGCAACGTACGGAGTTCGCAGAAGAATCCCCACAAAAGCCCAACCCAAGCTGCTCCGAAGGCCGCCGCCACCGACCTCGAGCCGAGCAGAAGCCCCATACCGGGCCGCCGGAGGACGTTGGGCCTTCCCTGTCTTTAGCACAAGGCCCGGCACAAGAATCAACCCGACCCAGAGCCAGCGATGCTACCACGCGTCCCTCGTTCGAACCGCTGCGCCCCACTTCCCCGAGCGCGAACCCTACCAAATCTTCTCGGCGTATTCCGTGCGCGCTGATCCGTCGCCGCCTCGACCACCATGGCCGGCGCCCTCTCCGCCTCCACCGCAAGATCGGCAGGCAAGGCGCTGGGCTTCGAGGCGAAGGCCGTCTTCGACCAGGAGAGTTCAGTGGTAGGTAACACGTACACCTGTATTTTGTTGCCTTGAAGTAATCGTCTCTGATTTTTGCAGAAATGTACTCGACTCGAATCGGTTGTTGTTTGACATGCCTGCTCTGCTCGTGTTCAATGTACATTCCGTACGGCCGGTGAATATTATTGCACGTAGCTGATGTTGGTGTTCGTGGTGTCGTTTTGTTCACATAGGCCTGCCCTTCTGATTATACATTGGCAAGAAGTATGTGATTCTCTTCTTCCATCCCCCTGGACTTTCACGTTTGTCTGCTCAACTTATGACTCGATCGTACAACTTTGGGCCTTACGGGAGACTTTATTTGGGATTAGCATTCTAACTTTCAGTCCCGGAGAAAATTTGGAGAAATCACTGCTCAAGCGACAGATGCGGGGAATTTGAGAAGCTAAATACTCAAGTTTCTTGCCTCTTGGTGTTTGAGTTGATACTGTGGTATGTTAGTTTTCAGTGCTTAACTTTCGATGAAGCTGAGGCTTACTAGCAGTTTAATTTTCATCAGTAATAATATTAGCAATCTGTTGTTTCACACGAGTTGCTTTGCTGAAATCGAGAATAGCATTGCTCTTTTCACACACGAGTGAATAATACCTGAGTTTTGTTTACATTATTTGTATGGCCCTGACATGCACCAATGTCAAAGTTTTTTAATTATACGAATGAATAATTGTAGATGAAAGGGAAAAAAAAAGGGAAACATTATCCCAGTGGTCTATGGAGTGTAAATACTAAACACTTGCGTGCCCCCCCCCCCCCCCCCCCCCCCCCAAAAAAAAAAACTCCTTTTGTCCAATTTTTTTTGTACATCTAGTTTTGTCCTAAATCAATTTTTTTGAAAAATATATATTATTTCAAAGTAAAATAGTTATATATTATGAAAGTTCATTTCACGATGAATCTAGTAAAAGCATTTTCATGTTGTCAATCTTTAGTTACTCTAGATATTGTTGGTCAAAGTTCTAAAAGTTTGACTTAGGATAAAACTAGATGTACATTGTATTTCTGGACGGAGGGAGTACTAAACATTTGCAGTGACCTGTTGGACCTTCTGCCCCGAAATGCTTTTCTATGGCTTCTACTTTGGTATTCGATATGCATTACAAAAATAGACCAATCAGTAGAAGACCATCTACCCACAAAGATCTTCATTGGAATGAAAAAAGAGGGCTTGTCCGAGACTTCCATAGACCATTTAAATAAAAGTATGGTTAATATATTTTACCTTTTTGTTCATCGAAAAAGATCCACTGTTATGAACTACTTATTGACCAGGGGTTCCCGCACCCCCATTATCGGAAATGTGATAATTTGAAAGGTTAAAATTTCACAAAACTCATATATGTGGCACACAATGACCTACAGAAGATCATTTGCAAAATCATCTTTGAAATCCCGGGAACTATTTTATATTACCTAAAAGAAGGGGATAACTCAACAAATTCCCTATCACTATATGATAGTTGGGACGGCATGTATAGCATCTAATAGTAACGTGAACCATGCATACCCGAGGATCAGTATGCATGTAAATGACGAAATACATGCTCAAACTCAGTGCTTATAAAATACCCTCTGTTCAGAGATAAATGATGCATTCATTATCATCATCATCGCTTTACTTATAGCCTCATAGTGAAGGTTAGCAATGGGTTGTGTTAAGATGGAATGTTTGCTTTACTTATACCTGTGGTTTGGTCACATCATTTTGGTCCTATGTAGTCGATGGAGTCTATTCATAGTGAAGTTTTGTAATAACAGATGGCTAAATACATCAAACGATGTAGAGGCTGGTATGTCTTCATTTTCTTGATGAAATAGATTTCCCTTTATCTTAAAAAAAGGAGAAATGATGCATTGGCATTTTGTTAGTCAAATTCCCTCGAGTATAAGATTTTATCTTTGCGAAATTATTTGGATTAGTGATATCAGTATTTTGATTGGTCATAAACTTTTACTGACATTGTTGTGGATGCTGGTGATCATAGTTGCTTATCATAGATAATATTGTCATAGACGGCCTTGACAAATATCTTGTTCAGTGCCATAGATTTCTGAACAATATTGAATAGAACACAAGAGCTTCGTTTTCATATCCAAGCCCAGTCCAGAAGACTAGCTGGGATGGTACATGCATTCTGCGGCCAAATGCACCTTCGTGAGTATCAGCTGCCTCTGTCTATTCTCCTTTTTTTGTTTGGAGGTAATCTGTCTATCCTCCATTGTGAAATCACTCTTTTTGTCTATCTTGCACGTAGTGTTCTACTAATTGGTTATTTACTTCTTTTCAGCCAAGCTCAGTTCGCAGGAGGTGTAGAGAGGGGAAATGAAAAAAAAATGGTCTCCAAATGATGTGTGGAATTTACTGTTGGCAACTCTTTATGAAACTTATGCAGCTCCGGACCATCTCTATTTGGTTTGAAAATAATCTCTTTACCAATCTTTACACAAGTTGCTCCTTTTTTTCTTTGAGATTTACCCAAGTTGCCTTTAGTAAGCACGGTAATATTGATCCTTTTCAGCAAAGAAAAAGGCGCACACAGCATCTTAGCGTAAATCCTGGTATTTAAGGCACATTACAAACTTACAATTTGCCTATATGCCTGAACTAGGTTCAAAACACACACTGGTGGCACTTTTCCATCACCTTGCACTTGCAGTGTTAGTGCAGTGCTGCCTCTGCTCCAGTTTCTGCCCGCCCATTACCAGCGCGCCAGGGGCATTAAAATTCAGAAGCTTTTCTGCAGATAATGCCACTTATGCGCTTTTTAGCATCCCTCTTGCCACACTTTAAAAAGCTGCCTGCAGGTACACAGAGCTTAACGCTTGTTTAATTCCTCGGCACGCCACACTGCCCTTTGTCATGCAGATCTAACCAGGAACCGAACTGCTGCTTCGATTTAGTAGCTAGAGAAAGAAAAGAAGAGATCAAAAGAAGGGCTTGCAGTGATTAGGGTTCTTTTCTGCTTTCTTCTTTGTGTGTTTCTTTTGAAGTATTGCTCCTCTCTTCTTTGGTCGTTCCTCAAACTGCGTATATACTTTCCTCCTTGGAGCGCTCCTTTTGGGGCAAATGGCTTTGTGATGATTAGGGCTTGGCCTTTTGCTTCCCTTTTGGGCCATATGTTACCAAAGATTTCTTTGACTGTGACCACTACCTCAGATTAGTTTGAAAAGATCTTGCATACTCTCAGAGCTCACACTACATGGATGCCGGAATCCTAGAAAGAAGGCTGCGGCTCTCTGTAGCAGTTATATGGCAGTTACAGTAGTGGTCACTAAATTCATGAAAACTTGAAGAACTCATGCAAGGCATAAGTTTGGTTCATTGATGTCGAGAGGCACATATACGCATAACTGCATGATTCATTGCGACCTCAGAAGTGAAATTAACCTGGGAGATGATGATTGAGTAATGAAGGGAGATCTCTTGGGATGGAAGGCGTGAGGGAGAAGTCATTTCTGATCGTTAGCTCTGGTAGCTGTTAACCGACCCCTTTTCTCTGTTCGTATCCCCATAAAGAACAATGTTCGAGCGCACCTTTTGATGCAAATACGCACAGTAATGACCGGTCAATGATCCAGTAAACCTCACTTTGTTTACATGCTTTAGCTTTTCCCTGGCTGATAATTCTGCTCGTAGCATGCAGTACCCATTTGAACACTACTCCGAGGAATGCTAGCAATAGTTGATGTGGGCATTATATGCCGAACTTCTGTTACCTTTATTTTATATCTACCAAAATATATATGCATGTTGTCAATCCTGTAAACCAAATGTTCATATTCTTGTTAATTTGGTTTCTACACTCCAGAAGATTCTTGTCTTATTAGTGTGTGGCACTGAAACATGAGAAGTTGCCTAAAATTGGTGAAATGTGTCAATTTCTTTGTCTAGCTAGTGATGCAGTCCGCTTTAGGAGCAGGAATGCTGAAAAAGCCTCTGCTTTGCTGAACATCATGTGGCTGTTTTTGTGTGTTCCTACAACTAATTGCGTGATGCTAATCTTTGCCATGCATGATGCATTCACACATACACAGAGCATATGGGCAGTAAGGAGGGTGCTTTATTCCTTATACTTTGAGTCCAGAGAGAAAGAGGCCGTACACAGTTCCCGATTCTTTTAGGGCACAAAGATCTCTCACACAGAAAAGAAAACCAATTTAAATGGGCCCTCTCAAAAGATGAGAGGTCACTGCAGGCCACATCAGATCCTATCGATCGATCACATAAAGCATCATATGTTGTATCATCATCATTGCAAGATCAGTCCCATTTCCTGTTCTTAATGTGATTGATTGTATAGTACCCACGTAATGTATACATAATAAGAGCAGTAGCATGTTGCCTTCCACATTATTTGTACGGACTACCTGCAACGTTTTAGCAACATTCATGTATTTTATCAGGGAGATAGCCCTGTTTACTGAATTGAATGCTATTGTGTGTGTGTGTGTGTACAAGGAACTTCGTATTTTCCAACAGAACTGTTATGATATTTTCCTTTAGAACTTAAAATAACTTGTTTGTTATTGCTGTGACTTAACCCGAATAATTTTGTTTTCATTATGAAGTGGAAGTCATCATGATAATTCCTTTTTTTGAATCATTCCTTTTGTTTGTTAACTGTACTGGGCACTGGGTATCGATGACATTGCTACATTCATTCTAATCTGTTTAGCCCAACTGGCCTGGTTTGGTGGGGAAAAAGTCATGGCGTGTCGAATGCTATATGCAGTCATAAGAAAATCACAAAATTCTCGCATGTAGTTGTTGGAAAGATTCGAAGTACCTTATTACTAATTAGAGAAGTCTATCTTATATCTTGGTTCTTCCCATTTGCCATTTGACTCCCAAGCTGCATTAAGGATTGAAAGAGGATAATTCCAACTCTTACCGTTACATATGCAGGTGCGAGTGTGTAAATTGATTTTCACACATGAAACATATAGGCCATGGATGACGGATTTCTTGCGATTTGCGCCAAACTGCTAGCTGATCAACTTTGCATGTGATTGAAATAGACATGCTATAATAGCTTGAAATATTTTTTGCGAGGGATAATAGCTTGAAATATGTGCAGATCGTATCTCTGTTGTAAACTTCGCTGTACCTTTATGCAGAGCCGCCGTCTTGAACGACGCATGGACTGTTCCAATGATCGATGCACATTTGTCACCTGTTCAAAATCCTTCCAGATCAGGTTCGAAATTTTATGTTTGCCTTTGCTCACTTTGATGCATCCATGCATAAAATTTAGCTCTCGATGGGTCATTCTTTAGAGGCAGCCGATCACATGCAAAATCTCTGGTCACAAAGATACTGCACCACACTGTTTACTGTGTATGCCTCCATATATACGATCTGCTTTCTCATGGTCATATAGAGTTCTAGCTAGGAAGAGAGATATAGAGAGAAGGGAAAGCTGAGGCGCCTTTGTATCTGCTTTGTCAGCACATGCACTCTACCCCTAAGCCCCTTTTCCTTTCCCAACCACAAAATCCACTTTGGACCAAAACAAATACTAAGCCAAGAGTAAAGAAGAACTGAGCTGCCCTCCCTAACAAGAAAAGCACAAATCCATACACCGAAATCCAGCTCCAGCCATCCTTCACCTCAATACCTCAGCCGCCCTGCTCAAAAGATGAACCCTCACCAACATATAAAGCAGCACCACATCCACCACCGGCAGTTGCAGTGACCCCTCTCCCTCTATATCTACACATGCACATCCAACTGATTGATTTGCCCCCTTCCTCGCAACTACTCCGGTGCTGCATCAGGTTGGTAGCAGCTAGTTAAGGTTGTTGGTGGGTAAGCTAGCTATTGGTTGTGAGAAGCTGAGATGAGGGCAGGGGGGTGCACGGTGCAGCAGTCGCTGACAGCGGACGCGGCGACGGTGGTGAAGCAGGCCGTGAGCCTGGCGCGGCGGCGCGGGAACGCGCAGGTGACGCCGCTGCACGTGGCGAGCGCGATGCTGGCAGCGCCGGGCGGGCTCCTCCGCGCGGCGTGCCTCCGGTCGCACTCCCACCCGCTGCAGTGCAAGGCGCTGGAGCTCTGCTTCAACGTGGCGCTGAACCGCCTCCCCGCGTCGGCCGCGGTGGCCTCGTCGCCGCTGCTCGGCGGGCACGGCCACCACCACCACCACTACTACCCGCCGTCGCTGTCGAACGCGCTCGTCGCGGCGTTCAAGCGCGCGCAGGCGCACCAGCGGCGCGGCTCCGTGGAGAGCCAGCAGCAGCCGGTGCTCGCCGTGAAGATCGAGCTGGAGCAGCTCGTGGTCTCCATCCTCGACGACCCCAGCGTGAGCCGCGTCATGCGCGAGGCCGGCTTCTCCAGCACCCAGGTCAAGGCCAACGTCGAGCAGGCCGTGTGCAGCACCGCAAGCACTGCAGCCACCGCTCCTAAGCCAAACCCTAACCCTACCAGCACCGCAAGTCCACCTCAACAAGCAAAGCCCAACAAACGCCCACTTGACCATGCCGCCCGCGACGACGACGTCGCCGCCGTCCTGGACTGCCTGGCCTCCCAGAGAAAACGGAGGGTCGTGGTGGTAGCCGAGAGCACGGCCGCGGCCGAGGCGCTGGCAAGCGCGGCCGTGGACAAGATCAAGAGAGGCGAGGCGAGGCACGACGCGCTGCGCGGCGCGCAGGTCGTCAGCCTCCGCGTGTCGTCGTTCCGGGACATGCCGAGGGAGGAGGCGGAGCGGCGGCTCGGCGAGCTGCGGTGCCTCGTCAGGGGCGGCAGCAGCAGGGGGCAGGTGCTGCTGCTCGTGGAGGACCTGAAATGGGCGGCCGAGTTCTGGGCCGGCCACGTCCAGAGCGGGAGGCGAGGGTACTACTGCGCCGTCGAGCACGTCGTCACGGAGGTGCGCGCCATGGCGTGCGCCGGCCGCGGCGAGCACGGCGTGTGCAGCTGGCTGGTCGGGTTCGGGACGTACCAGGCCTACATGAAGTGCCGGGCGGGGCAGCCGTCGCTGGAGAGCCTGTGGGGGCTCCAGACGCTCACCGTGCCCGCCGGCAGCCTCGCGCTGAGCCTCACCTGCGCCTTCGACGACAGGTAAATCGATCCCGATGCAAAGTTGTTAAGTTTTTCCGTTTCAGAATGTCACGTCAGGTGGACTGGAAGAATCACCTTGACCTGAAGTGAAATGGCCCTGGCAATTCGGAACTGAGCTAGCTAGTGGTAGCTGTGGTGTCATCTCTGCGTTCTGCATTGTGCTCTGCCCTTTCCTCTTTGCCGACCATGAGTGTGAGTGAAAGCATGCATCTTTTGCGTGCTTTCTGGGCAAAAGCTTTAGGGCAGTATAGTACCAGCTAGGTCATCACCTTCACATTCCCTCTTTGCATCTTTGTTCCTTTTTTCCTTGCTCCATTGGTGGTCTTAAAATTCGGATAAGGTTCAAGTGTGAACATCAAAAGTTCAAAACCATATTTGGTATTTAGTACACATCTGGTGTGTAGAGTATATCGGTACAGCATTGTGCATGGTACACAGTGCACCGGCAAAGAAGTGCCTGATTTTATGCACATGTCGATGGGTGAGGTGACGGTGGAATCTTATTCCGTTTGTTCTTTCTGCAGTGCTCTAGACACAGTCAATCAGTCCATGAAAGCGAGTCCTGACACGGATGGGAACGGGCCGGCGTCTTGCTGGCCACTTTTGGGCGGCAACCAGCTGCTCTCCAGATGCTGCGGCGATTGCTCTGCCGCTAGGATTGACACGAAAGCAGCGCTGCCGCGGCCGTTCGTCTCGTCGTCCAGCCTCCCTTCGTGGCTCCAGCATTGCTGCGACCAGGTACTACTCAAAGATAATGTTCACTGTTATGATGCATAAGCATAATGCTCCAAGTATCTTAATTAATCCTACTTTGCACATGTTCTGATCTGTTGTTGCGGTTTATATAGGATCCTGGCAAGAATACATGGAGCTCCATCTGCAGTAAACCGTCGCAACGGATGACGTTGCACTTCTCCGCTCCGGTGTCTCCAGCCTCCTCCGTCTCTTCCTACGAGCACGGCCACCAGCCTCGCCAATCGTGGCTCCTCTCCGACCTCGACGCCAAGCACCCGTGGAAGCCCAAATGCGAGACCGGCGGCGAGTCCAAGTCCAACGACTCCGGCCCTTCCATCGGCTCCGTCGAGGTGGAGTGCCGTGCCAAGTTCAAGGAGCTCAACGCCGAGAACCTCAAGGTCCTCTGCGGAGCCTTGGAGAAGGAGGTGCCCTGGCAGAAGGAGATCATCCCGGAGATCGCGAGCACCGTCCTCCAGTGCCGCTCGGGGATCGCGAAGAGGCGCGACAAGTCGAGGTCGACGGACGCCAAGGAGGAGACCTGGATGTTCTTCCTCGGCGGCGACGCCAAAGGCAAGGAGATGGTGGCGAGGGAGCTTGCCAACCTCGTCTTCGGGTCGTGCAAAAACTTGCTGTCCATCCGGCTCGGTGCCTCCTCCTCGGCGTCCGCCTCCGGCTCCTCAGAAGAGCACCGAAGCAAGAGGCCACGTACCGAGGTGGCCTGCTTGGACCGTCTCTACGAGGCCGTCTCCGAGAACCCTCATCGCGTCATTCTCATGGAGGACGTCGATCAGGCCGACCGTGACTGCGAGCTCCGCATCAAGGAGGCAATCGAGAGTGGTGTGGTGCGAAACCACAATGGCGAGGAGGTTGGCATAGGTGATGCCATCATCATCATGAGCTGCGAGAACTTCGAAGCCAGGCCTAGAAGTTGCTCGCCACCGAGCAAGCAGATGAAGGTAGAGGTGAAGGAGGCCACGGAGGAGCACACAAGTGACCATAAACATGACGAAATCAGCTCGTCGGCCACTTCTTGCTTTGATTTGAACGTCAACGTGGAGAGTGATCAGGTGGATGAAGCCAACTTGGATGGTTTCTGTTTGCTCACGGCGGTTGACCGGACGCTGTTCTTCAAGAGGCACGAGAACCCTTGTGATCGTGTACACTAAAGGATCATTCTGCGTATCAGGGGATTTCTGTAAGACGCGAGTAGATTAGTTGCATGTCTAATTAGCTCTTACTTTCTTGCTATACTAGTGCGGGATGGGGGAATCATAGTATTAATTAGATAACTGATTCTAAGGCATTGTGTGCTTCGTTGGAGACAAAAACAGAGGTATTGTAAATCTTTTGTGGTTTGGTAATGACCAATGTATCTTAAATGGAGCTTTTTATATACTGTTGTCGGCAACCTCCCAAGCCCCAAATCCAATGCTAGTTTAGCTCTTTTTTCGACCCTGGGGCCCTGGCAAGAATTTACTAGTAACATTTTTTCAGTTTCGTTCCTGAGAAAAAAACTGAAATGCTTCCGTGCTCATGCAGTATCAAGCTTCTTGACCAGTATACATGGAACATTTGGACTACCGTTAAATTACAGGTGGAAATGAAAAAGACTAGGAAATAGATTTTCAAAATTCAAAATGAATTTTGATTTGAAGCACAGAACATTTACCCAGATATGATTGAACTTGTACTTTATTATTTTTATGAGAACATCGGCGTAGTTTAGGATATTAGCAATCAAATCCACATTGTTGCGTGATGAAGACGATCCATGTGTGTTGTAACACTAGCATGCACCACATTTCTGAGAGGAAGAAGAGAAGGGCCGCACTAGAAGAGAATGAACCTTGAGTCACCAGCTATCTTTAGTGACCACAAATTTTATTACTCAAAATTGAGAAATTGTAACCAAATTGCAAAAAAAAAATTTGGGGGGGGGGGGGGGGGGGGATCCAAATTGCAAGTTCTTTGATTTAGTGCTCTATTATATTTGGTGACCAACGTGAATAATTGTTTGTCAAATATCTATTTCTACTATCAAGAGTGGCTTGATTTCTACATAGCTTTGCTGACCAATGCATGCAATTGTTGGTTGTTAAATATCTATAGAGATAAGGTTTTAACCACCAAAAGTGTAACAAATGTTGGTTGGTGATAAATATCAATATCAACCAATATTGTATTGTACATATAGAAACCAAGTACCCTGATGACTACACGTCATTTTTCTTGTAGTGATAATCGATAGATACAACATATTCTTGGGCAGGTAGAAACTTTGGTTGGGAAGTGTGGTTGGTCCTAGAGGGCAGCCTTTTCCTCTTTTTTTGTGATGTTGGAAGTTAGAATATCAAACGAAACTGATAAATACAAGATCCTGCAACCAAGAATCACTTCTCTCCTCAAACACACAAGATGGCCACACACACACACACACACACACACAAAACCTTATGTTTAATTTATCACATGATCACATTCCCAATGGATCAGCAAGTTCAGATTTCAACCAATAAATGGTTTGGGTTGAACATATCGTTTAGCTTTAAAATCTATTTATCTAGTTTCATTTAGTTAACAAAAAGAAATTTTACCCATTACATGTGATTGTTTATACCGTGTACGCTTGATTTATTTTATTAAGAATAAATAGATGAAATTTTGGCTATCCATGCATCAATTGATGCTTGGATGTAGGAGACTATGTATGCCACAAAGGATGATCAAGATGTCAATGTGTATATTTTTATCTACACTTGTTGTAATATTTCATAAAAAATAGATGAGAAAATTTCCCAAATAAACGCTTTCACACAATTCAGAGTTGCTACCTAATAACAGGCCACATTTGGAATAATTCAAGAAAAAGCAAAATGGAAAGTAAGTTTGTTTATCTGCAATTTGCATACCTTTTTTTTTGTGTGTAAACCTGCTTCCACTGCAATCCTGAGCAACTTTTGGACGTGATGTAATTTTCTATTCTCTTTGTAATGGATATCACGATTCCCAAGTAACTTCAAAAAGAAAATAACAGAATATTGGGTTGTCAGGTTTGGCGTAGTCCTAACCGGGGAGTACTTATTTTTTCGAAACGAGATTACCCACCCCCATCCGAAGACGGGGGTCCATGAGTACAGATTACAAAAATTGGGTCGCGAAAAAGAAAAGCGAATGTGCACCACCCCCAGCTTACCACCAGATTCTAGAAATGATAAGACTGGGGGAGACTGGTAAACCACAGATTAGCTAACCAACTACCGCAAGCAGTTTCTAGCTATTCCATTCCCGATTCGGGAAGCCACTCCTGACAAAACAGGTATTACAGGTTCAAACTCAAAAGAAAAGGATCTTCAGCCTGTAGCTGGCAACTACTGGACATCTTCATCGTTGCTTGTCCCAGCGCCATCATCTTCTGCAGCTCGGGCTTGGATTGCTCTTCCAGGTGCTTCACGCCTTTGCCTTCCCATGATGGATATAGCTGTCCGCAGCATCGTTTGCGCTTCCGCCTTAACGATCTCACTCATGTCCGCCGAGTACAGTCCTGCCCAGTATCGAAGAAAAGAACAAACATGAAAGATTATATCACACGGATGCTTTATCATGACTTTGTCAAAGCACGCCTTGTTCCTTGCTTTCCAGATTGACCAGCAAATAGCTGCCAATCCTTCTGTGTAAACATTCTCTCCATTTGGTAGAGAAGCTTTAACCCAATGCAAGTATTGTTGCATGTTAGAAGGTCTTGTTTGAGTGTGAAAGCAGGTGGCTATTATACTCCACACAGCTTTTGATACACAACAATTGAATAGCAGATAGTCAATTGTCTCTGGTAGATTACAGAAGTGGCAGGTTGGGTCCCCTTGCCACTTCCTTCTTATCATGTTGTCTTTTGTTAAGATTGCCCCATTTTCTACGAGCCACAGGAAAATTTTGATTTTTGGAGGGATTTTCGCCTTCCAAATATGTTTATGAGAGGGGCCACTGTCATTCTTAGTTAGATGTTCATATACTGACTTGACAGTAAACACTCCTGATTTGTTCCACAGCCATTTTGGCTTGTCAACTGTGTCAGATAATGTTTGTTCATTGAACAAAGCAGCTAAGGAGTACCATTGGTTATGCAAAATAGTAGGTAAGTTGCATCTGAAGGGAACTGTCAAACCATTGTTAGCACAGTCAGCAACTGACCATTCTTTATTCTCACAAAATTCAAATAGCATAGGAAAAGTAATGCACTGGGGAGTACTTATGATAAAGTTTGTTTGTAGAATCTTATTCATAATTAATAAATAATAATAATTGACAAAGAAAATTAGTTGTGTGATACAAGACTGACATGGTACAAAAGATCTACAATATTGACATGTAGCAACCAAGAAAGCAAAGACATTTAGAGCGTGCTTGGTTGCATGCCACAACCAGCCACGCCAAATGTTCGGCATGTCTGGCCTTTGCTTGGTTTTGCGAATGCTTTGGTCGGGCTTGTCATTTTGCTGATTGCTGCTGTCGTTTTGCCTATGGCAGAGTGTGGCGTTCTTTCTCAGTGACTAAGCTTTGGCGAGCCTAACCTATGATGTGGCAGATGGAGGCCAGGAACCAAACACGGCCTCAATCAATGATTTTTCATCTAGCAAACAGGCATGAAAAGTCATGACAATGCTTCTATGTTTAACTCTATTCCATCCAACGACAATATCCTGCTAACTTTTTTCCCTAATGATAGATGTGATTGCCCATCGTGTACATTCTACCAAAAATGGAAGCCACCATATGAGTGAGAAGACAAGGCCAAAGGATACCGTCGCATAAGGGGGCTATGCGTCTGCGAAATCCATTGAGGGTAGGACCATCATAGCTTTCCGGTGGTCTCTGTCAGCATGCATCTCTCCCTTTAGTCTCATCTCCCTTTGAAATAACTCTAACAACATAGGGGCGAGTTCTGTTAGTGCAGCTCAATGTATTGCAACCAGAAAGGCATCTTTTTTTTTAGTAGGAAATCGGTGGGGTGTTGCAATGGGTGGATCAATTTGTTGTAAGAGATGATTTGATGTACACTGCATCCACAATGTGTCTTGTTGATTTGATTAGCGCATGACGTACAATTATTTTGTTGCAATATTGTGTATTAATTGATCTTGTAGTCACATATTCCAACAACATTTTGAATTGTTTCAATTCGGTTTTCTAGATATGTTACGATTTTGTCTTTTGGATGTTGCAAAACTTGAATGGTTAAATTTTGGAGTAGAATTAACGTGCATGTTCTAAATTTAATTGAACCGTTGCCACTGTTTCATCAGATATTGTAGTTTATTTTTTCTAAAAAAAATGTTGTAAATATTGGTCGGATCTTTTTCAAGCACGAAAAAGTGTACATTTGCTGCATCAAGGTGAGGATCTATTGCAGCCTTCCAATACATTTGTTGCACAAGTGCAAAATTTTTGTTGCAACAGTACTGGTGCCTGAAATTATGATTCAAACGTGGGCATCTTGTTTCTTTCAGGATCTGTGGCTGGTTCTTGTGATTTTGATATGGTCCAGATCCTTCACCATTTTGGAGAGGCCACAGGACTGCATACAAACTTCAACAAATATGAAATTTTTCCTATCCGGTGTGATGATATGGACATAACAAACATGGTCAGTTCTCTCCAAGCGCGACTAGAGCAATTTCCTTGCAAGTACCTTGGTTTGCCTCTGCAAATTGGTAGACTGCATCGGGCAGATGAACAAGCAATCATTGACCGAGTGGCTGCAAAATTACCAGGATGGAAGGGGAGGTTACTTAATAGATCTGGAAGGTTGACATTGGTCAAGGCTGTTTTATCATCCATACCAACTTACCATATGACGTCCTTTGTCCTGTCAAAGTAGGCTATTAAACGAATTGACAAAATAAGACGTAGCTTCCTATGGAAAGGGTCAGATGATGCGAGAGGAGGGCATTGTGCGGTTAACTGGAAGAGGGTACGCAGGCCAATGAGACTCGGTGGACTGGGGATTTCAGACTTAGCCAACTTCAATCGTGCTCTACGACTGAGATGGGAATGGTTCAAGTGGAAAGACACAACCAAACCTTGGTCTGACATGAACATAGTGCTCACACAAGCCGAGCAAGATCTCTTTCGGGCCTGCACACAGATCACCATTGGCAACGGTGAGAGAACATCCTTCTGGCATGATAAATGGTTAAATGGCAAGGCACCAAAGGAATTAGCACCTGACCTGTTTCGGTTGGCATGGAGGAAAAACGGGACGGTCGCCATGGGACTGACTGAGGGACGATGGAAAAGAGGGCTGCAGAGACTCTCCACCACAGAAGAAATAGACCAATATGTCCAACTATGGACAGCAATACAGCAGACCCAGCTGACTGACCAGCAGGATGACATTGTGTGGCGCTTCACAGCCAACGGATGTTACTCGGCACAATCAGCATACCTAATACAGTTTGCGGGATCATTTGCTGATCATGACTGGCAGCGGGTGTGGAAAGCCAAGGCGGAGAACAAGTGCAAATTTTTCTGCTGGTTACTACTACAGAACAAGTTGTGGACAGCTGATCGAATCTTTTCGAAAGGAGGCCAGGCCAACCCAATTTGCACCTTGTGCCGATCCACTTCAGAAACGGCGGCACACATGGTGGCGTCGTGCTCCTACTCCAACCACGTATGGGCGGTGCTGGCTACATCCATGGACCTGAATATTGCCCAACTGCCGGGGACAAATTACAGACGAATTAACAGATGGTGGGATGATATGCTAGGCCCAAGGCAACATCAGAATGCCGCCTCCCGAGCGCAAGCCATCATATACATCACCTGGAACCTATGGAAAGAGAGATGCAGGCGGGTCTTTGACAACAAAGCCTTGCCGGCCGATCAACTGGTCACGGTCATTCGACAGGACCTACAAGCTTGGCACACGGCCCACCACATTTGGGAGTAATCAACTTAGGTCCCCCCCTAGTCGCATGTAACGTTTGTTTTATTTGGCTTAGCCCACCGGCATGTACATAAACACTTGCTGTTCTTCTTAATGAAAGTCAGAACACCTGCCATTACGCTCAAAAATAAATATGGTCCAGATCGATTAGCATTTCTGAGTTCTTAAAACATCATTGAAGAGAGGAGGAGAGGAGAGGGTTTTATCGATGGATGTTGCCTGAGACATTCTTAGTTCTGTATTGCGGTGGGATTTTTCTATTTTTCTGTTTGGATCAGAGGTAGTGAGGTTGATTAGCTTAACTGATCTAAACGTGGTGGAGGGGTCCGAAGCTATAGCTAGAGAGATAAGGTAAAGAACGTCACGCGCAAAACACGTGCCGTGGTATATCATCTTTCTTCGTTGCTGATCTACGCGATATCCATTCTGTTGTTATTCTCTTTCGATTCGGTATAGATCTCCTATAAAACATCGGATCTATCTTACCGTCCATGCCATTTGCCAAGTCCCAAGACCGCCGACATAGCCAACGCTCGCGCGGTTGCAGATCCATCCGCCAGGAGATCGATGCTGCTGGACACGGAGCATGTCGCCGTCCCCACCACCACCCACGACAGCGCCGGCAGAGGCGCCGCCGTGGCCTCCGCCGCCGCCATCTGCAGGCGCTACTGCCTCGACATACGCCTCCCCCACTTCGCGTGTCTCCTCCTCCTCTTACTCCTCCCCGTCAGCGCGGCCGCCTGCAGCCCAGCCGCCGCCGGCGCCCGGGCCGCCGTCGTGCGCGGCGTGCAAGCACCAGCGGCGCAAGTGCACGCCGGACTGCGTCCTGGCGCCCTACTTCCCGTCCAGCCAGCCCGAGAAGTTCCGGAACGCGCGGCGGCTGTTCGGCGTGAAGAACATGCTGCACCTCCTGCAGGCGGCGGGGCCGGAGAAGCGGGAGCTGTGCATGCGGACCATCGTGTACGAGTCGGACGTCCGGAGGCAGGAGCCCGTGCACGGCTGCCTGGCCGTCATACGGGACCTGGAGAACCAGCTGAGGGACACGTACATCGAGCTCGCCGCGGTGCAGGAGCAGCTCGCGCTCGGTTTGTTGCAGGCACCGGAATCATCATCTCATGGCAGCGCCGCCGCGTCTCCGACAACGGCGACGACCAGTGCCGACGTGGTCCGTCATCAGCAACAAACGCTGAGATGGCAACAAGCGGCACCCGAGATGCAGTCGTCGTCAAGAAGCCCTCGCGGCGGCAGCACCGCCTTGTCGTTGGCGGCAAGGGAACTCACCGTGCGGCAACCGGACACGATGCAACTACAACCGGCATTGTCTGGGCAGTCGGCGAGCGACATGTTGCAGCTGGCGACAAGCCCACATCCGCCGATGATGCCTGACGAGGAATCATGATGAGGACGGGGCAGATAAACAACCACAGTTTCATCAATTTGTCTGGTTGAGTTCACGTAAGGAATTTATTTTGAGCCTCTTCATTCATGGTTAGGTTTATTACGAGATTATGCTTCATTGTTAGTTTTTTTAGCATCGGGAAATCAGAATAAACTATGTGGTATTAGACACCGTTCTTCATATTCATCCGTCAAGCTACAATCTTTTGTGTAATGAACCTAGTATTTGCTAGTATAATTTTTTACCTCAATAATAATATTTTTCTACATCTCTGCTACGCTTTTCTCACCTCTTGGTGGATATTACTCATGCTCACAGGGTTGTCGTCCTCCTCTGTGGCACCATCGTACGCTGCCGCCGCCACGAGATCAAGGTTTTAGGTGGGGATCGATGAGAGGCGGAGGAAACGGTGTTGCATGAGGGCGGTGCCCGTGACGTCTCTCAAGAGCTTTGGGACGGTTAGAACTTCTAAGTACACACATCTCACTAGCGTTTTGTGATGATTGTAATCTTCTGAGAAGGCTAGTGAAAAAACTAAAGAAGTTGAGAGGACGACGCGGAGGGGTTAAGCAAGCCTGTCGATGATTAAACATGATTGGAATAAAAGCAACGAATCAGTCCATATATATGGCTAACCTATGAACAATGAGTTACTTGTTGCAACTTTTGTGCAAATCGAGGTTCATTGAGGTGAGCATGAGTCCCACCGCAACTAGCAAAGACGTTTCTGTTGGCAACTGCAAGATTGATCTCTTAAAGGGTTACGCAGTCGATATCGTGATTCTGAAACTAAACTCTGATTTCAGTTTAGATTTTTTTTTTTAGACGATTCAGTTTAGATTTGGCACGTTTCAGCAACAGAAACAGTTTTGCGTGTGTATGAAGAAACTTATTAGCCCAAAAAACTCATCCGCCTTACCGCTAACGACGTGTGGGCTGCTTTTCTTAGCCCGTGCTACATTTCGCGCCACAGCTAGAACGAGCCTGATCCGGGCCGTAGAGCCCACGTGCGGTCATTTCCTTTTCACTTGCTCCGAAACACACAAGAGCAGCCCATTGTGATCGCAGGAAACTCGACTGCCATTCGGCCCATGTTTGCAGATGTGCGCGCTCGCCGTGTACGTCCTCCGTCGGTTGCCAGGATCCCCTCCCTGCCCATTACGCGTGACGCGCGCGCAGCATTGCACAAGCGCACGCCGTGGCGCACGCGCGCGCCGCTGCCGCGTCGCCATCCCGTGACTGCTCACCTCTCGCCGTCCCACATCACAGGCGCCGGTGCCGCGCCGTGCCTGGCTGGCGCCTGGCGACGCGAGTCGAATTGATAGACGTTGAACGGATTGGTTTGTCCGCATACGCCATCTCAGGCCACGCGAAAGCGCCGGTGTCGGCGCCGGCTGATTTTTCATGCTCATTCATAATCGGTGAGGAGCGTGCCTGGGCGCCACTGCGATGCAGGCCGAACTAACGGCACTTTCGAGTTCCGACCTTGGTTGGCACGTAGGTAAGTTGGTCCGGGGTCGCTCTCCGCCCCTCAGATCCGGTCGTTTCTCTCTTTCGTTGAATCATTTGTACGGGATTAGAAAGTCGAACGTACCTAACTCCATTTATCGATTGAAATAAGTTCTCCCCGTGGGCATACGACCACTTCCAGCGCAAAATCAACGGATCAATGAAGCCATATATACGATGCAATTATCAAGTAGTAGCGAAAATGATTAGGTTCAATTTACATTTCAGTGGATTCCCCAAAAAAAAAATACATTTGAGTGGAGTCTCCATTTGGTTTTACATTTGAGTGGATTCCCAAAAAAAAAAACATAAATATACAAAAATGCAAATCTACGACACAGTGCATGTATATATATGGTTTTATTTCTACACAAGTGCTGTTCGGGAAGGGGAAACAATTAAGATGACTGGATAATTAAATAACGTTATGCTAGTAGTATTTCGATTGCTACAAGATAACTTGATAACTACGCGCGGACCGAACCGAGCGGCGTCGTTCGTTCGCACGCGCGTCACACGTCGACGGTACAGTCGGCGGGGTGCGTGAACTTGAGCGAGACGGTGCTGTTGCCACCGACGGAGCCACCTCCCGCGGTGGCGCTCACGGCGAACACGCCGCCGACGGGTCCGCCGCTGGTGGACAGCAGCGCCGGGCAGTTGACGAAAAGGTGGTAGCCGCCGGAGACCCAGCTGCCGACCTTCCACTTGACGCGGCCGTCGATCTTGATGTGAAGCAGCACGTAGCCCGCGGCGATGTCCTGCTTCATGGCGTCGGCCACGTACCCCGCCACGGGCACCGACTCACCCGACATGACGGGCGACCACACCGACACGTCCTTGTGGCCCTGGTAGATCGCCGGCATCGCCACGGGGATCGTCACCGGCTCGTCGCGGTACGTCGTGAACGCGTCCAGCGTCTTGTAGTACACGCCCACCCGGTCGTTCGGGTTCCGCGACGCGATCGTCACCTGATCGGAGCAGAGCAGTTGAGTTCAGTACTTACTCGAGATTAATTGCAAGCAAAAAATATGACACGCAGACAAAATGAACTCTAGCTAGGTACCTGGAGGTTGAGGGAGAGTGCCGGGTCGCTGAGGTCGATGGAACGGAGCTGCACGTCCTGGAGGTAGAAGGAGGGCTTGGAGGGGTGGAGCGCGAGGTAGATGACGAGCACGATGAAGCCGACGAGGGCGGCCAGCGTCAGGATGCAGGCGGCGATGGAGCCGCAGCACCGGCGGAGGAACCAGTCGTGGTGCTTCCCCTTGCTCATGACTGAACAACTCAAGAGATTAAACTAACAAGCTGTGATCGATGGATGGAGCTCCGGCTGAGCTAGCTAGGACTGTGCGCGCATGTGGATGGATGTGGGCAGTGGGAAAGGTTGGTGCGAGTGGGGGGTGGCCTTTTAAGACTAAACTAGAAGTGAGGTGGCGTTTTTAAAGGGCCTTGGTTTTGGGGTTTAGGGAGAGGGACGGAGGTGCGGGGAAAGGTACAGCTCACCTTGCCAAGATTCTTCTGCTTCTTCCCTGGGGACCCCGGCCGGCCTTGAGGATGGACTCACTCTGCTTGTGCTAACTAGTATCAGCTCGTACATCCGCTCGCTCCTCCAAGATCCGTGCCACGGAGCAGTTAACTTGTGACGAGCGGGTCTGATGGCGATGGCTGCGGTGGTGCTTGAGGTTCACTCCATCCACCTCAGTTGACGTTTTTGTTAACACCTTTTGCATCGCTGCATGCGCGTCTTGACTCTCGGCCGAATATCCTCTCTTTGATTGAATATACATTGACACATGTCGACGAAAATGCTTCGCATACACTTCTACGTACGTTCGCTTTGCTAAAAACTACTTTGGCGAAAAGATGTGTACTGTGCTTTAGGATAAAAAAAAAAAAAGGCAGCACGAGCTCGTCGATGATGTTGCAGCGCAGTTGAGACGTCCCTTTTTTCACGCGGACGGACGCGCTCCAACGTGGCGCCGTGATTCGTGAGACCGTACCTACGCGGATTCGAAGAGCGAGTGAGATCTCACGCGGGTTTTCTCGCCTCTCCGATCCCCTTTTTCTCCCATCCCAGCGCGCCGCGCAAGCCTAGAGCAGCGGCGTCAACCGCGATCCCGAGAGCGTTTGGCCACTGGCAGCTCGTGCGCCGATAGAGCGATCGAGCGGCAGGCCGGAGCGGGGCGGGAGGTTGGTGGAGCGTAACACGCAAGGCTAGCGACGACGGTTCCAACGTCGCGTCGCAAAAACAGGGCTTGCAGAAGCGCCCCAACAAAACCAGACGTACGCCAGTGCCGACGCCCGCCAAGCTAAGGGCGCTCGGAGTCGGCGGGTGCCCTCCGTTCCTTATCTCCATCCACCGACTGGCCATTGCCCTGTGCTCTATGGCACTACCTGCTCAGCCCACCACCATGGAAGCTACTAGCATGTGTCTCCTAACTAACCACTTGGAGATTCGTCTCTCTTGACTATTACCAAACCGATTGTCATCAATAGCTAAGCACGCTTTGGTGATCAGCGCATAGCTAGCTTTGTTCTGAGAACTCATCATCAACGTACAGAACAAGCAAAACAGGGAAGCGCGACCACGTTCGGCCGGCGCCCTTGGCTCCCCACCGTCTGCCCTGTGCCCTATGGCACGATCAGTTCAGCAACGCGCACAGCCATGTAGGCTTCTTGTCCCTCGACGACTAGTCAGTTACTACTACTACTACTACTACTAAAACTGAATATATCGTATGGCTAACAAGCCTTGCTTTTGATCAGAATAAGAGTACTAACTCAAAGGCTGAAGTGGATAATGTTAATTTCGGGGGAAGAACGAGTTAAATGAGTTTAGTACTACTAGCAGACCGCAGGAATCCAACAGCATCGTACTCTACTTTTCTTTCTTTATGTACTCTTTTATTTTTATTTTTAACTAAAGCTTTCAGATAAAAAGCGTTGGTGGCAGAAAGCAACGGGGAGTGCTTTTGGATCATTTTCGTTCAATCTTACGCTGTGCATGAGTCATCACCACGAGTTGAGACGGACCATCCGGGGCGAAAAGGGGGATCTGCACCGTGAATGAATATGCGTCGAAAAGAAACTCCCCGTTATCGCCTCCTCAAAGTCCTGGGCAAAACGGAACTTAAAGGAGGTTGCCTGTGCAAGAGTGGAGCAGGTTCTTTACACTAACTTAGTCTGGAAGTAAGTCGCATGACTTCACAAACCTTACAGTATGACAGAAGAGTTGAAGAGCCTGAAGTTGGATTGCTAGCAGTGATTCACCAAATCACATTATAAAATTTCCACACAATTAATATTCGCAAAGTTAGTAGATAGATGATGCGTTGTCGACTAGTGATGATTCCGAGCACACGGTCTCACGCTCAAACAAAAAACTCAGTGTACAAGAATACAAGAGTGCAGCATGTATATATCTTACTGATATACACCTCCTACCATACCTGATACATCCAGGACCATTTCAACTTGGAAGTACAGAGCATTCTGCAAGCAGAGAAGCTCTGGCGCACGCTGCTCTGCCCAGCTTAATGGCACACCTGTTCTGGCCGCGCGCGATACAGCCCTACAGAAAATCGCAAGTGCGCCCTTCTAGCCACGGTTCTCGGGACGTGTCACCTACCGTCCGATCTTTTTTGTTCCGTTTGGTGTGTCATGAGGCATGTGAGGTAGCAGGAGTCCGTGGAGTGTATCATTTTACACGGCTGGTAGTGCAAAGTGTGTAGAGAATTATTTGAGGGACCTAAGCTCTTTGCGTCCCATTATTTTGCTCGGGAAAGGTGAAGTTGGGCCACCGGATGTCTAATAACTAATCACGAGTTATGGTACTATGAATTTATTTTAGAGGTCTAATAACTAATCACGAGTTATGCTACTATGAATTTATTTTAGAGGACATCGGAATTTTTATATTAGTTTGATATGGTTGCAGATGTGAAAAGAAGCAAGTGATGTTTTGGCGTGTCCTTGCGTTGCGTGGCAGAGAAATCCAAGGCAAGGCCCATGTGCCAACTGCTTCCAATTTGGGCCGCTCGGGTCTTCGGATGGGTCGCCGGTCTGTTAGAACAGGGATGAGAAACGTCAAAATTCGCTGAGCAATTTCATAGGCAGGCTGGGTCGGGAGCATGGCGCCGCTTGTGCCCGTTGCGCCATCATTCCATTCCGTCACACTCTCTCTGCTAGGCCTGCACAACAGGGCCGACGGTTCGCTACCAGCTATCAATATCTCTCTGCCCGAAAAGGTCAGCTTCTATCATTTCCCCTCTAAGATATGTTCCATCTCACGTAATTTTGATGAATCTAGGGTTTAACCCTCGTTCAGATTGAGATTAACCTGCAAACGAAAAGGGTTCTTCCCGTTTGGATTTGGTACGGTCGATGTGAGGAATTTCCTGCAAACTTAAGTCAGATTGCCATAGGACTTGGCTTTCTTCAGTGTTCGATGATCTCCCAAATGCACCAAGTAACACACCAAGAATGTCTGAATAAATTAAGCCATTCGTTTGAAGTTGGAATGATATTTTAGTTTGGGATAAAGTTGTTCGGGGAGTAGGAAGACTTGATACATTAGTTACCTGATGGTATAGTCAAGGGAAAGGCTAGTTTTGTTTATTGACGAACCTCACGCTAAAAAAGTTAGTTGTGCCATAGTTTTTGAGGTGACTGTTGGGTTCTTTACCACAATTGTGGTTTGCCAAATTGATACCTCACTTATCACTAACTCTATTTTTGCCAAACTTTGACAAAAAAAAATATGGTAGCAATATGTTCACCACACTTTTGACAAAGTGTGGCAATCTATGACAACAGTCCAAACATGTCCTAAATTAGTTAGCCTTTATTTCTTAAAAAAAAACAGTGTTGCAATAGTTAATACATTTAAAATTGTTGCTCATTTTTTAACAATGTGTTACTGAAGTAATAGTACATGTGTGAAAATTTGAACGTTGATGCTAATCTATTTAAAGTTCTTGATCCTAAACAAAATCTCCTTGAAAGTGCTAATTGAACATTTTAGTAATCATGTAATTTTTTTCATTTGCTGTTTCTCAAGATATAGTGGATATAGATATAGAAGACAAAACTACAGCCCATTAGCACTCTTACGAGTGCTAGGTTACCAGCATACAACCGTTTTGCAATACCATATGACAATGGCGGAGCCGGCTCCAAATTTTAGGTGGGGCAAAGATAAATGAAAACTTAAGTCTAAATTGCACAATCTGTAGTACAACAAAAACAGAGAAGTTTTTTTTCCCTACGGTAAAGAAATATATGAAGATACAAAAAAAATGTAGTGGAATAGGAAAGGCAACAATAGTGGTTAAACTGCATCGAGTGCTTGTATTATTGTTGCATGCGCCTACTTTCAATAAAACTAATGCCATGCGTGGCAATATGGGTGTGATCGGAGAAAAAGATAAAGAATGTTTGCTAGACTAACGCATTAACCATATGTTCATAAATATTGTTGACATTGCAAGTTCTCATGATAGATTGATTGGTTACATATTGAAAAAAAAGCGAGGAGTGGGAAGATACTTTGTTGTAGAATAAATTTCGGCATACGAGGTGCTTGGAAGAATATAGTGGTAGTATTGAAACAAAATTTGAACAATAGTTAGATTTGTGAGATTTCCACCTTTGCAATATTGAAGCTATTCAAGAAACATGCAAAAATAGGGAAGTTACAAGGCGAAATTCTTGTGTCCTTAGATGGGGTGATAAGATGGAATGTAACATATATACACAAATAATATCATCAGCACAAAAAATTATTGATGTTTTGTTTACCATGATTATGTGTACGTATCGGCAAATTTAATTAAGAGGGTGCAGGGTACAACTATCCCTATTTTTTTTTAAAAAAAAAACTATGATGTAGATATACCATATTGCATACATAAAAAACTTGATCAAATATAAATCTTTTAAAACTAAATTCCGTAGAGAGAGCAACAAACTTCAATTTTAGTGGACCGTATGCTTAAATGGAATCCTAAATCCTCCATTGCGCGTGCAGTGTCCATTTTATGGGACCAACTTTCACAACAAAAAACGACTTTATTGCGTGGGCGCATAGTTTGATGGTTCCACACCTTTCTACACGAGAATCGCTAACTTTCGATTCTGGACCAACGACCGTGGCGGCCTGGCGGGTGGCGCCGCCGACCACTCCTACTGGCAGACAGATGAGATAACCACGATGAACCCATGACAACACAGCGATAAAAAATCCAGAGCCTTCCAAGCAAACGTTTTTTCGTCCTGATTTTGCAAAGACGAAACTGGTCGTAAAACCTGGACGGAGGCTAGCCGCAGCCGGCCTTTCCTCGACCAGGCATCCACGCAACGCAAGCATATTCCCGCAGCATCCCCGGGCCCACACCGTTCAACGCCTTGCCAAGTCACCACTCACCACACACCCAGATTTCCCTAGGCCCACCGGTCAGAGTGCAGCCACCATTCTCCCTCTCTCTCTGGCACGCGGTCCCCACTCGCCGGCATCATTCGCACGGCCCCGGCCCCGGCCCCGGCGCCGTCGCCGTCGTCGTCTTCTTCCCCCAACCATTCTCCCGCCAGTCACGCGAGACTCGCAAACCCTACGCGCTTCTAGAACCCAGACCCTAACCTTGCCAATCCCGTGCGTGTAAGTCCGCAGCGGAAGAATGGGTACGGATGAGACGCCGCCGGTCACCGGCGGAAGGGACCGTGGCGGCGGCGCCTTCGCGTTCATCTCGAAGGGGTGGCGCGAGGTGCGGGACTCAGCGACCGCGGACCTTCAGCTCATGCGCGCGCGAGCGGACTCCATGCGCGCCCGCGCCGACCGCGAGCTCGAGCACCTGCTCGCCTCGGCGCCGTCGCTCGCGCCGCCGCCGCCCGTCGCGGCGGGGGCGCCCATCGCGGAGGTCGAATTCGTGCGGACGCGGATCCAGCCGAAGATTCAGGAGCTGCGGAAGCAGTACTCGTCGCAGGCCGCGCTCCACGGGTGGCCTGCCGCCCCCGCCGGCGCCAACCTCCGCATCGACCTCACGGCCATCCGCAAGGCCGTCGTGAACGAGGGCGACGGCGCCGGGCGGTGGAGGATCGCGCGGTGGAAGGGGGACCGGGCGGAGGAGGAGGCCAAGGAGTGGGAGGTGGTGAGGATGATACGGAGCGGGCTCAAGGAGTTCGAGCGCCGGAGCCTGTCCAGCGACGTGTTTGCTGGATTCCGTGGCCGCAACGAGCTTGTGGAGAAATTTAAGCTGAGCTTGGTAATTTCAACCAAAACTTTTTGAATGATGATTGATGATGCGCTCTTTCTGAGTAGGATTTCAAAATTGACATACCTGGGAATGTTACTGATGAACAACACTTCAGTTGTAAAACTTTGCATCCATAATAAGTAAGTCGAAGGGGTTTTTAATGTTTTTTTTTTCTTCCCTGCTATGACAATAAATACTTACTAGATTATTTACCTCACAAACAAGAAAATAGAGCAGTCACATTTATTTTCATGTTCTTACTATAACTAAGGATAGCCTAACTGCCTAAGGCTATAACTAGTCAGACTAACGATCCTGCAACAAGCTTGACTTAGGAATCCTTACATGCCAGCTCAATTGTTATATACTCCTAAGGCAACAGATAGTTGTCTGCAACAAGAGACAACTATCTGTTGCCTTGACCAAAAAAAAGAAAAAAAAAGAAAAAAAAAACTCCGTTGCACGTTTTGATTAAAAAATGACACTCTTTGAGTCGTTGAGGCCAGGAACTATGTAGGAGATGTTTAGTATTAATTGAAGTTGTGCTTGACTGCTTGTTTATATTCTCATATAATTTTATATGTTTGTTTACTGCAGAAATCACTGAACAAGGAGGATATGGAATCCAAGGTAATATCATAAGAAATATTTCTTGACTTCTGGAAGTATACTGTGCTTTAACAATTGTGAGTAATTCTAGTAACCAAATGCTGTTGGACATGTTTCTCCCCCAGTTTGGTTTTGTTTCAACACCCAAGTACTGTCAAAACCAATGTGCTCAAATTCATAGACAGCGAGTTCGTTACATCTTGCAATTATAAAATCTAAACATTCTTTTTTCAGAGCATCTGTTTGTTAACTGGTAATGGAATATTTGGTGCTGTTTTGACTGAATAGATATGGCTTAGAGTGTGTTTTCTTGAACGAAGTGTTGGATTATCTGCAGGAAGTCCCACCGCTGGACCTACCTGAAATTCTGGCTGATCTGGTCCGGCAGTCTGGACCATTTTTGGATCAACTTGGCATACGAAGAGGTATGAAACATAATTGATGGCCCAACACTTTTCAAACTCTTGGTGCTGGTTGTGATTAGCCTTGCTAATATTTTGGTGCAGATCTATGTGACAAGCTAGTGGAGATGTTATATAGTAAACGGAATGGTCGGCTCATGTATGATTCTCATTCAGCAGATAAATCTTTATCCGAGAATATATATGATGAGCTTGATCTTAGAATAGCTAGGGTGTTGGAAAGTACTGGCTATCACGAAGAAGGCTTTTGGAATGACCCTGTTAAGTACAAGATTTCAGACAACAGACGGCAGGTTGCAATTGTCACTACAGCAAGCCTTCCATGGATGACAGGGACATCCATCAATCCATTGTTTCGTGCTGCATATCTGGCAAGGAGTGCAAAGCAAAAAGTGACACTAGTGGTTCCTTGGCTCACAAAATCAGACCAAGAATTGGTTTACCCAAATGATATCACCTTTACTTCACCTGAAGAACAGGAAACTTATATAAGGAACTGGCTACAGGAAAGAATTGGCTTTGAACCTGATTTTAAGATATCCTTTTATCCTGGCAAGGTAAACCCCCATTTTTATGATCCCAGTGTTACAATCCTTAATCATAGTATCCTATTTTCACCCATCGGATTTCCATTACTCATGAATCATGATGTGTTACTTCCACAGTTCTCGAAAGAGCGCCGCAGCATCATTCCTGCTGGGGACACTTCACAGTTTATTCCCTCAAAAGAAGCTGACATAGCAATTTTGGAAGAACCTGAGCATCTCAACTGGTATCATCACGGAAAGCGTTGGACAGACAAGTTCAATCATGTCATTGGTGTGGTTCATACAAATTACCTGGAATATATCAAGAGAGAGAAAAATGGTGCTCTTCAAGCTTTCCTTGTTAAACATATCAACAACTGGGTCACTAGGGCATACTGCCACAAGGTATTATTTTTAGGCACCTTCTGTGTTTAAGCGCTGATCACTACAGTGTAGTCGTGCAGCTAATATGGGTTCGTGCAGGTTTTGCGTCTTTCTGCAGCAACTCAAGATTTACCAAGGTCTGTCATTTGTAATGTACATGGTGTAAATCCAAAATTCCTCAGTATAGGTGATAAAATTGCTGCTGAGAGGGAGTGTGGACAGAAGGCCTTCTCCAAGGGAGCATATTTTCTTGGGAAGATGGTGTGGGCTAAAGGTTACAGAGAACTGATAGATTTGTTATCCAAGCACAAAAATGACTTGGTGGACTTCAAATTAGATGCATATGGAAATGGTGAGGACTCTGAAGCTGTCCAGGCTACTGCTAGGAAGTTGGATTTGAGCATTAACTTTTTCAAGGGAAGGGACCATGCGGATTGTGCACTTCATGGGTGAGTCAAGGAGGCAGCTAATATGAATTGAGTATTCTTCATCTTTTTTCCTGTCTTCCGCTAATTGCTTATGCTGCTATCTGTCTTCCTTTGTTATATTTCAGGTACAAGGTTTTTGTTAATCCGAGTGTTAGTGATGTGCTGTGCACAGCAACAGCTGAGGCTCTTGCAATGGGGAAATTTGTTATATGTGCAGATCATCCATCAAATGATTTTTTCAAGTCATTCCCCAACTGCTTGACCTATAAAACGTCAGAGGAATTTGTCACTCGGATCAAAGAGGCCATGACTAGTGAACCTCAGCCTCTGACCCCTGAGCAACGGTACAGTTTGTCATGGGAGGCAGCAACTGAGAGGTTTATGGAGTACTCAGAGCTCAACAAGGTTCTGAACGATAAAAATGGTCAATCTAGACAAGGTAGGAAGATAAACAAAGTGCGAAAGATACCTTTACTTCCTAAATTGTCAGATGTCGTGGATGGGGGATTGGCGTTTGCTCATCACTGCCTCACTGGCAATGAAATCCTCAGATTAGCGACAGGAGCAATTCCCGGTACACGCGACTATGATAAACAGCAGTGCATGGATCTGAATCTCCTCCCTCCTCAAGTTCAACACCCTGTATATGGCTGGTGATGTGAACCGGCTCGCAATTTTTACTAATGAATATAGTTGAAGGATGTTTTGTTCATAGGCGTGTACATATTAAGTGATGTAGTTCTCATACTGACCAAAGCATGTAATTTTGTAGAGTATTGGTAACTGGTAGGGTCCATGAGGAATTTTATTCTTCTGTACTCTTTGTCTGTGGTTATGATCCTTTGTACTCACCAAATAGGCTAATTTCGTTAACTATTGCTTGAAGGGTGTTTCTCCATAGTTATGTGCATACAAGTATAGCTCAGTTCCAGTACTGCCCTTTGCGTGTACTTGGAGTCTTGTTAGGGCCCATTAAGGAATGTAATTGTTTTTCCTCATGTACCATATTTTGTTCAAAAATTTTTCTATAGGTGATATTCTTATACTATTGATCCAAATATTCCATTGAGGACCTTATGTTTCTTTCTTAATGACCCTATGATGCAATACAATTTGAAAAAAAAAATGGACTTCTCTTGCTCAAGGACATCATGCATTTGTTTACAAGTTATTATCCCTATTTGCATACTACAAAATGAGGTTCTCTTGCTCAGAGGAATCTTAGTTTGGAACATCTTATCGTTCATAGGAGGCAACTAATGCACTGCTGAACGAAATTTCTATGGTTATGATCTATTATGTCCTTTTACGGTTTGGTCCTCAAAAAGTAATCTATACGTTTCCTGAACAGCTTGCTATCAGTGTTTACAATGCATACTCGAGTTAACCAAATTGCGCTCATTTATAGCTTATTGTTCACGCTTGTCATAGCTGTCCAATAACTGGTTGATATGGTTATGAGACATATTAACACCAAAAGACGGAGCACAGCCTCAGGTGCGGGTGGTGCTTCATGAGGTAAGGATGAGGCAGACCTGTGAGCTGTGACACCTGGCAGTTGGTTTACATTTGCTTTTGTTTCATGTGGCGTGGATGTATTCGAAAAACTAACCTTGGTCTGTATTTTGAAATAAAATCTAGCGTCAGTTGGAGCTACACAATCGCAGTTTTCCTATGTGTTCAAGAGGGAAAAAGATGGGACAACAGGGAATCATGATTTGGAAGAAGATTGTTCCAAATCTTGTTCCACCTCAAAATTCGGAAGAAGATTGTTCATTCATTTTTGTCTATCAGAGATTTAAGAACAGCTAGTTGTAGTACAACTGTGCGGAATAGAGGAACATTTATTTTCACAATCCAGCATCGTAATTACTTCTATAAATTGAAGAATTAGTCACTTGCTGTATGCAAGATATAATGCTGTACACCATACTCTCCCACTTTAGTATAGGCTCCCGATGTGGTTATTCCCCTGTACGAAGTATAGGACACCACTAATTCTAATTCTGAATCCCACTGAAGACTGTCTGTTTATCAACTCACTATGTTGATGACCACTTCCTTTTGAGCCTTCTCAGGGTTTTTGAAGCAGGCAAGTTTTGCTAGGTTGTCAACTGAATCGTTGATTTTCTTTATCTGCGAAACCAGGTCCGAGAGAAGAGATGCAATAACAGCGACATGCATCACTTGCAGCAGGGCTGCATCCTCAGACAATTCGTTTCTGAGGCTTTTTGCGGCTTTGACTGCTGCAGACATGTGAGTGCTGGCTGTGGATGGCACAGTCATCGTCTTAATCGCTTCTGAGAGCTCCCTGAGTGTCTTGGCCGAGTACAGGCTCATCTCACCGCATGTTGTTCGAACCTTGGAGCTCAGCTCTGGATTGGCTTCAGGGTACTGTGATGAGCAGGGAGAGGTTGTTTGGTCAGTAACTTGACTCTTATTTTTTTAAAAAAAAAATTGGTCACGAAATTGCAGAATCTGTAACCACCTGAGATTTTTTTAGAGTGACGACGTAGGAAGCAATAGCTTCCATTGACGAAGCGCACTGGCGACAAAGAGCACCGAGCTTTTGGTATTGGCCCCATGGGTGCCGGAAGCTGAATTTGCCGTGGCCAGGCTCCCACTTGGCAAAGTTGCACTGCAGTTTGGGGAAGAAATGTCAGTGGACAGGATTGCTGCAATTTATGCACATACGGCTTTGGCACTCAACATGAAGTGCGTCCTCTGCAGAATGAGATAAGCTTACCAAAGAGTCCTCGGTGGCCTTTGAGTTGAGAACGCTCTTGTACACTTGCAGGAAGGCTTTGCTCTCCAGATCCTCACTTGTAGTGTCCTCCTTGAAGCATTCAGATTCCATCCCTGCATACATGCGTAGTACAATCATTCATTAATTTGCCAAACTCCGGAATCTACCGGGATAGAGACCAATGCCAATACTCTCGAATAGCCGTATGTACCTTCAAGGAAGTCGGCGAGTTTGTCTAGGTTGGTGGCTGCTAGCTTGTGAAGGTCCTCCCCTGCCCAGACGGGGAAGACGAAGACGGTGGTGCAGAGGCAGGTGAGGACGCCGACGACGATGGTGGAGAAGCGCTGGTGCGCTAGCTTAATGAGCTCCTCCACGCGGTAGCTCGACACGGCCACCAGGCTGAAGGTGAGTATGAAGATGGTGACGCCGTAGTCGTACCGCGCCTTCACCTCCGGGATGAACCGCGAGAACGTCGCCGCCGACGCTGCAACAAATCAATTAACACCGTGAACACGAAGTAATAAGCAAACAAAGTAGCGTTTCTCGTGGTGGTCGCTTTTGAACCGTGCACTGAGCTTTGTACGTAGTTTGCACCACGGCTGTATTATGTGGCAAAAAGTAGGCTACTACGTGTGCTATTACAGACAAGACAAGACTACAAAGGTGGCATATGCGTGTGCATATTGCACATACTCCAGTACCTAGCAAGAAGACGAAGATGGCGAGCAGTATCGGCTCCCCCTTGTCGCCGCAGAGGTCTGCGACCTTGTGCGCCCCGACGGCGATGAACCCGGCCACCAGCGTCGCGAAAGCTCTGTTCAGCCCTTTACTCAGCGTGCCACCTGCAGTCACATTACACAGTTCAACACGTTTGTGTTGGTATACACACAGGCACATATACTAAGTATGCGTATACGGCGCACGATGACGTGTTGCGCGTGCACATACATATCATCGGCGACCGTACTTATCGAACGAGACCGTCAGTCCCTACGTACGTACCGACGGTGAACTCCATGACGACGACGACGGTGAGCACGGCCCAGAGCGTGGAGACCCCGAACCCCCGGAACAGCGGCGTGACGTAGTAGAGCACGGACACCAGCGTGAGCGCCAGCCCCACCTTGAGCGCGTGCGCCACCCGCCTCGGGTCGTCCCGCGCGATCTTCCCCAGCTTCGCCGCGAACCCGACCACGGAGCGCCGGAGATTGTCTGCCGCCGAGCCGAGCCGCTCCATGCAGCTCGCCGCCGCGACGCCATTGCTCCTCTGCACCTCCAACGCCGGTGCCGTCGTCATGGCTGGCTGCGCTGCGGCTCAACCGATCGAGAAACTAAGTAAGCCCGGTTAATTGGGTCGTGAGCTGATCGTGCGACCACGCGCTCTGCCGGATTGTGTCAGTGTGCGTGCCTTGCTGAACTGCGAGCTGTGGTGGTGGTGGTGGTCTTTGAGCATGGGGGGTAACCGGCTGGCTGGGGAGGGACCTTTTATAAGCGCGGAGCAGAGGAGGGCGCGGCGGCGGCTTTGGGTGCCGATGGTCGATGGATAGTGGGATTCCGTAATGCGACAGACAGGATCGTGGAAACGAAAGCGTGTGCCATGGCCACCTTTTTTTTTTCCCCGCGAATGTGACTCGCGCGATGTGTGCTGTTCTCGTGTTCTGTTTCGTGTCGTCTTGGTCTCGCTCTTCTGCTGTTCTCAGCTGTTGTTCGCTCGCTCCGTTGCCCTGCTCTGCTGGAAAAATTACAGGAGTTGCATGGCATGGATCAGGCAAGCCGGCCACCTATCATTTTTCTTTTACTATCTAGATTGGTCTCGTGCTACTTGCGATTCGATTTTCCAACAGGCTTAAGTTCAAGGTTCACTGCTCGCGGTGCGTGTCAGGCTTGCAACGCCAGCACTTGTAGAGGGAAGTAAATTAGTGGCTCAGCTGTCCCTGCTTTTGACTCTTGTAAACTCTGTTAAGATACTACTGTCGGATGAGGTGAAATCAAGGTTGCAAATAGCCCGCTATAGTTCCGCTATAGCTTCGCTATAGCTTTTTGAGATAGGTACCGCGACGATATTGCAAATATTACCGCTAATGCCGCTAACTCCGCTTTAAGGTGAAATAGCCCCGCTAAGTTTATCCGCTAACTCCGCTATAACTGAGTTATGAACTTATGATTCATGCTTTATGATTCATAAATCATAAGTCAAGCAATGTGATGAATTTTCTTGTTCATAGTTAAATTAATACTTTTTTTCTTAATTCTGTGAACTGTTTCGCCACTAAAAAAGATTACAAATACATACTAAGACGATGGTATGCTTGAACAATGGCATACATTTTTGAAACATGAGCTGAAATCAACGAATTAACTAATGTTTTGGTCAGAAATTTTCTTTATTTTGCAAACTGTTATTGGCAATAGCCGCCGCTATAGCTTTTTTTTTTTTGTGATTAGCCGCCGCTATAGCTGCGCTATAGCTTCTATAGCTTTTCTGAAAACGTACCGCTAAACTCTATAGCCCGCTATTTGCAACCTTGGGTGAAATGCATATTGGACTTGCCTTTCGGAGCCACACACGAGTGCGTGATCTGCATCGCCCGCTCTGACTTTTCACGAACCGACAAAGCTGAGCGGCGCCGAAGCTTTTCTTGCTTATTTTCCTTGATAAAAAAGAAGTCCATTTTGTCAATCGTTATATGTACAGTAAAGCCATTCGGTGCACCGTTTTTAAAAGCGCAAACAAATAAAACAAGGTGTGTGATGACTTGTTGCGTTCACATGTCTACTTCAGCTAGCTATCAAGACGTGGCCTCGCTTATCAACGAACCCCATTTCTGGATTTCTCTAGTAGCAGTAGTACTAATAAAGTTGGCAGATCTCAACTATAGCTTATCGCGTTGAATTGAGTCATCCCATCAACGCTCGATCGAGTCCAAGCACGCAATTCTATTTGCAGCACAGCGCAATATTTATGATGAACTGTTAGTTCAATGCATGCGGACAAGTTTTCTCATCTGGCACACGCTCGTCCTCCTTCGTCAAACTCTATTTTCCTCCGTTGAACCGCCCCAACTGTTAATCACTTCGTTCTGTGGTGTACGAACTCGATCTCGATACTATCTCTTGCATCGCATTTATACTTTTGACAACTTTTGTCGCAGTCTCAGGTAGTGCAGCAGGCTGATCCATAAGTTTCAACGCAATGGTTCAGACTGGATCTCTTGTCTGTCGCTGCACAGCTCACAGAGCAACACTGTCTTCCGAATGCAATACAGCGATAGTTCCATTCAGTTGTCGCCAGCTTCGTACTCGGTGCAGCAGGAATCCCTCCGAGTGAGACGATGTAACACTCGCCTAACCTGTTGCTGGAAAGCGCAACCCTTTACGACCCTTTACGCCATGATCTGTTCATACGCATGAACCGGCTGACATACACAAGCACAGAGTCTCTGAAGCTTCAGGACACTGCAAGGCTATCTCCAGCATCTTTGTTCACCTTCCTCTAGCTCCCCTCCTGTCCCCTCATAGCATCTCCTTATCCTGTTTGATATAACTGTCGTTTCGGTCTCACATCCACATAATCTTGGAGGATCCCAGGTGACTGAGGCAGTGTGAGCTCTTAATTAATGGCATCGATCCGGGAACAAGAGAACATCTGAATAAACTGTTCCATCAGTAACCAGGACAACTTAACATGTCAGATCGAACTGAAGAATATGTGCTCAGATCAGATATATGCAATGTTCCCAGGGTTGCTTGGCGTCCTGTGGCGGCCATCGAGGACCCTAGAAATTTCACTAGTGGGCTATGTCTAAAGAAAAATCATTAGCATACCACATTACGTATTGACCATTCACTTCTTTCATTCTACATCTCACCCGAGATTTATAAAACAAAATCGCCCAAAAAAAAAACAGAAAGCGGCACATTGGCATTGGCATGCTTCTGGAAAGCAGCGTTTCTGCTCGGCATGTGCCGGCTCGGAAGAGTAGAGCAGCTAGCGAGCTAGGTAGTGAGCCTCGTCGGCGCAGTACGATCATGAGATGGTGGAACGATCGATGGAAAGCGCCGCGAAGATGATAGGAATCAAGCGGCGGGTAGTGGAGCGGCCTTTCGAGACCCAAAAAAGGAGCCTTTTGGTTGGAGACACCCGTAGTGGCGTCCGCTGATTTCAGCTCGCGATTGTCGGATCACGCATGCCGCCGCGCCATTGCCGCTGTGAGTGCGTGAGCTCATCGTACGGCTCTGTCCTGCGAGTGCGAGCGAGCACGGTCGCCGCACATCGTTTTCGCGACGGAATTCTCTTCTCATGCGACGCACCTTTCGTCCCAGCTAGCGTCCCTTTCTGCCGGCCACTCCGTACATCTGTTTCGAAGCTGGAGAGCTAGACAATTTTTTACGCGCGTGCCTGCTTTCTGTAGGGAGCAAGACGCTCCGCTGAGGACGAGGGGCTGGGCTCTGTATGGATCGGGAAAAAAAGCGCAACTGTGATGACTGCGATAATGTTAGGCCACTGTGCCTTGTAAACTTTGGAAGGCACTATGGAATTGGAATAGGATGTAGATAGGGGTAGGGGGAAGTAGCAAGCTAGATGCCATGATCGTCCCCGTCCTTTGTAGTTTTGTGCAAGCTCATGGCGCCGCCGGCTTTTCGATTATTTTTCGCATCAAGAATCCGCACAGCTTCGCCGGTTCTTGCAACCGCACTAGCATGCAGCTGGCATCCGGAACCAACCGTGCGTGGCAGGTACGGAAATCCCCGCAACTTGACCGACAGCAACGTGTGGGTCGTCGTACGTGCGGTGGAGAGACCCAACTAGACCACGAACTCCTCTCTGATCCAGTTCGCATCGAGTCATCGTCACGACGTCACCAGGTGAATAGGTGGTCGGAGCTCTGACAGTTTATTCGAATTTTCATCACGAAGTCTCGGTCACACAGCTCATTTGTTTCACCTTCATTTGATTCCGCTCTCTTCGGAAGATAGTACGCCCTCCTCTCCTCCAGAGAGCCACAGGCGTCACCTCGTAGAGTACGTACGTTCTCGAAAGACGTTGCCGTTCCATCCATCTGCTCCGGGCGAGAAATACCGGATCGATACTGAAGATTCGTCGAGCGTTGCCTCTAAAAAAGATTCGTCGAGCTGGCAAACGAATGGGCAGGCTCAGCCACTGGCCTATCCACATTGCGCATCGCGGGGTCTCTCTTCCGGCGGTGCGGCTAGCTGCGCCTGAGATCACGGAGATGGGACCAACGATCTCGCCATCTCGGCGGCAGTAGCGCGGCGGACGCATGCACCTGGACGTGTCGTGATCCTGGCCTTCAGGTTCATGGATATATACGTTGTACGCGCTTACGGCCTAGCAGGGTAGCTAAGGGTGGTGGTCTCTCTGGTCTCAGGCGCCGCGAGTTGGGAGGCCACCGCTGCGGGCTGCTGGCTTCGACGGCGCACGGTGACAAGCAAAGGGTTTCGTCATCAGGTAACCCACACGTGCTCGATCGTGGCCCATGGCCGCCAGGCATGTTTCGTGGCTGGGCCGGTGCGGCGGTGCCGTTTCCTGGCCACGGCCACGTTTCACGGGGAACACTATACACAAGACCACTCACAGCTTTAAAAAGAAACAAGCAAAGGGCGAAGCCAGCCACAGTGATCACCGGAGTCGGCGCTCTAGTTCAACAGGGTCAGCAACATGGATGAACACCAATTTCAAGGGGATTCAGGAAATTCGTCGGGGTCGGCTGACCCCGATGCTAAAGGCTAGCTTCGCCTCTGAAAACAAGACCACCAACAGTTATTCCTCGCCAAAAAAAAAAAAACCACTCGCGACTAAGAATCGTGTAGCATTGAAGCAACCGTTTAGATGAGAGGAGAGAAATGAGTAGCAACAAAACGAGATCATATAGACATATACTCCACTATTTTTATTTTTTAACTGTTTTGATATTTTGAAAATACTAATTTGATTATTTAGATACACAATCTCAATGTTCCTATGTAAAATATTGAAATATATTTTAAATAACTTTTGAATCTATGTATATGTAGCAATAAAAATATCAGCATAGTAATTCAATAAACAATATTTAGGGTGATTGTAAATGAAGATAAAAAAAAACTGATATTATAGGCCAACCCATCTTTGATTAAGGTCCAATATATGCATGGAATCCTCGCAGCAATTTCAGTTCTTACGGAATGAAATGTTTCGGCACTTGGTGATACCGGTGTACTAATCCGACATAATAAAAAATATATTTTCTTAGAGTTATTAGTAGTGAACATTCTTTTACATAATTTCCTATATTGATTATATTCACAATATTCCTGAGGACAACCTAATCAGTGTTAGTATTAAGTTCATTTTTAGTTTGTTGATTCCGTAAAAATAGAGGACTTACTGTGGCGGTACATTTAGGAGAAGTTTTTTTGAATTTTAGTAATTTATAAACTCGCATAGGGGTATTTTGGAGTTACTTTATCTTTTCTTGTACTAAAAGCGGCGTGTGATTTATAACATATAAACATGTATTTTTGTGCATTTTGAGCTAATTGTTTTGTATTTTATAAATATGTATAAAGATATTTAGGTTAAACATTCATATTGAAAATGGTAGGTAATTTTGTTCCTTTTTCTGCGATTAGTCCTTGAAAGTGAGAAAGTCTAAATATTAAGATAATTAATTTTGGTTGGTTATTACTACTTTCTTGCATCAAACAAGTGTTCCAATAAGATCTCGCGAAAAGAAAAAAAAAACTAGAAGGAATAAAAAAAAAAGTGAAACAGAAATTCACACTTGAACAACCGAGTAATGCTAATCCTTTGTGCATTTTCTTGAGTCCCCCAAGTTCTTTAGTTGACTTCCATTTTCCATGCATTTGTTTGGAAATAGTTTGTTGATCATGCTAATTTGTGTTGTTCATGGGGTTGCAAGTAATGCTTCACGAAGGTAATTTATTCAGTTTCCCTTTTGAAATCAAGGAGTATATTACTATTTTACAATAAGTGATATGGAGGTAATCAGCTTAATGGCTTTGTTGATTGCATCAGCTCACTGGAGGTAATCAGCTAAATATCTTTGAGGGGCATGGACACGCTGCAGCACAGATGACGTAAGAACTGACCAAAGTTTTAAATCTCCCGCTATAGCTGCCGCTAAAGCCCGTTATAGCCTTTTGAGGCAGTGTACCGCTATTTGTGTTCATGTATAAATTAATCGCTATCTCCCGCTATAGCCCGATTTAGCTCCGCTATTAGCTGTTTTAGAGGCATGCCGCTAAACCCCTTAGCCCGCTATTTAAAACATTGGAACTGACTCGAGGTCTCTAGAAATACAAAGCTTTTCATGAACCGACAAATAAAGTTGAAGAACACAAAAGCTTCAAAGAAATACAAAGTCCACTATGACATTTGTTGACCTGATGTACTACAACCGGAAGTGGCCGTACTTATCAACTTTTCAGTATTCTAGGAAGAGATCTCAAGAAGGGCTTATCACGTTGAATTAAAAGTCCAGGCGCGCACTTCTATATGTCCTGGTGTCACCATGGTCTATCAACATGTATATGCGCTTGGACGATTTCGTCATCTTCGTGATTCGTCAAAATCTTTCTCCAACGTTCAGGTAGCCGACCAACGTGACTACTGCTTCGTCCTGGGCGTGCGTTGTTTCCCTTCTCTTGCATGTGTTTTGACTGAAAACAAATCTCAGTAGTGGGTTACCACATCTCCACTTCACCTTTTTTTGGAGGGGATGAGCTAAGATACTACTCCCAATTTTTCTGTGCATCAACAACAAAAGCACGTCGACGTCCAATTTACCAGCATTTTAAAAGCGGAATCCAGAGCTATGTTCACCAGCCCGGACAATGGCGCAAGCCATGAGCATCGTGCGTCGAACAGAACGCCTGCAAGGCTGCAACTTGACCGAATGAAGGGCGTGTTCGGCGTTTTAGAGTCTAAAATTTAGAGGGGTTTAAACATAAAGAATCTTGTCTTAAATAAAGTTTAATTACAAAACTAACTGCAGAACCCCCCTCTAAATCGCGAGACGAATTTAACGAGGGTAGTTAAGCCGTGATTAGACGATATTTACTGTAGCATCACTGTAGCAAAACATAGATTAATTAGGCTCATTAGATTCGTCTCGTAAAGATGTACCCATCTGTAAAAAGGTTTTGTCATTAGATTTTATTTAATACTTCTAAATAATAAGATTCTCTTTAGAGTTAAATTTTAGAGGGGTCTAAACGGTGAAACGAACACACCCGAAATTGGGGAAAAAATTGAAACGACGCAGGAGCATGTGCTTCTAGAAATTACGCAGGCGAAATCAAACCATGAACTCTCATCATTGGAATCATTCTTGGCTTACTCCCATTGTATTATGCTGCCGTTTTTAATCCGATACCGCGTACGTGGATGCAGGCTGCCGTACGTCAGTACTCAGTAGGAGTACGTGTCAGCTCGTACGGGTCGCACGTGCGCATGTGAAGAAGTCAAACTCTGCATGCACACTCGGTGTTGGGCGGCGGCGAATCTGGTGATGTCAGGCCGTACGAGACTTTGTACTAACCGGCAAATAGCATCGATTTCGGCGGCGACCTTGCTTCGAGCGGTGGCTGCCGCGGGTTGTTTCGGAGGGCGCCGGTTAATTGCACGAGCCATGATCACCGCAAGCATGCAGTGATTGGGCTGGGAAGTTTCTGCGTTGACACGCCGATCCGTCCAGAGACATTGATTGCCTCTGATTCCAAACGAGTTTACAGGTTGGAAGTTGGTTACTGCGCCATATAATCTGACATGATGTATCTAATACGTTAGATGATACTCCCTTTGTCCCATTTTATAAGGGATTGGAGGTTTTAAAATTTGTCCCTTTTTATTAGGCATCGTAGAGGACAAGTGGATCCCACGCTTTAGAATTTTCCCTTCCTCTGTCTTCCCCACCCACCCACCACGACCGATAGCCTTATCCACCCATGCCGCAACGGACGCTGACGCCGCATGCAACCCATCGCCAACGCTGCCCGCAGCTCCCTGCCCAGCAGCTTTGGCATTTGGACCCGCCGTCGCCGCCTGCCGCTATCATCGCTGCGCGTAGTCGGAAGCTTGCCTGCCTTCCTCCTTCTCTCCCGAGCCACAAGACCAGCGCCGCCATGGAGCTTGCGAGCTTGCCGAGGAACACGGCAGCACGTCAGTCGCGCCCGCAGGCGGCTTGTCTCCGGCTTCCGGCCACCTCGGCCTCTCCCTTATTCCGACTGCACCTGCATCGAGGCCATGGCAAGCGGCTGCCTCGGAGGCGGCGGCGGCAGGTCCAAGATCTGATTCTCGTCCCCGGCCTCGGCAGTGGCTCCGAGATTTGCCACGGCGGCGAGCGGCGTAGGCGGCGAGAGACGGCGTAGGAGGGAGCATAGCAGGCATACCGGCCCCAGAGCAGCAGGACTCTCCGTCCGTCGTCGCCTGCAACTCGCAATCCTGCGAGTCCTACCAAAGCCGTTGCCATGGCCGAGCTCGTGCTGCCGGCGGCCGGGGCCGAGGCCAGGGCGACAGGAAGGAATCCATGGTTGGTGGGAGCGGACCGCAATAATGAAGGGGCATAGTCGTCTTTTGCTTCCTCTGCTAGTTTTATTGTGAAAGCCTCCATTTCCTAGTGGTATCTATGGGACCCATACAATTCTGCTAGCACTGCCGCGGTGGCAAAGTTGGGTGTGACTGTGAGCAGGGTGCGAATAAGGGTGGTAAAATGGCCATGATTTTTTAGTACTAATTAGCTTAGGCACGGGGTGATGGACTGGAAGTTTCTTTTTTTGCTTAATTGTTTTTAGGGTTGAAATGGATTGTGAAAGGGCCTTAGGTTATTTAAATTTTGTCACATGCTTAATTGTTACATCTAGCTTGTTTCTCCTTTGATCCCCTTCTAGAATCACGGCTATTGTTCATTTCACCTTGAATAATAACATAATAGATTCCTGAACCATATACAAGAGTAATAGGTCATAAACCATTTGAAAGCGCATAATGTCATCCTTCATAATTATTTTTCATTATATATAAAAATGTATGAAAGCGGTCCTGCCGTACATACAACCTTTTTTTAGACAAGAGAAATCGCTCGACCTTTATTAAAGGCCATCATACATATAATAAACATATGTTTTCAGCGACAGGAAGAAGTATGTATGATGACCTTTATTACTTTGCCGGGGCCGAGGCCAGGGCGACAGGAAGGAGTACAACTATTTTGTGAGGAAAGCATTAAACATATGTTTTCAGCGCCACACACTCTTTCCCTTAGGGCATGTACAACGCCCGTCTCCAGCCCATCTCGTGCACCGAGATGGAGGAGATGGCCGCGGCTCCGTTGTAGTCCTCGTCTTCCCCCAGCGACGGCCTGCTCGGATCCCGCGCGGGTACGCGCGCAGCGCGGGAGTTTTCCGCGTTGAATCCGCCTGCCGCGAGCTCCGCAGCACCGGCTCCGCTCCGGCCGCCGCGAGCTCCGCCGCAGCTGCTCCGTCCCGACCGCCGCGAGCTCCACTCTATCCTTGAATCGCGCTCATCCTCCACACAAAAGCGAGGCGCTGCCTCGATCTCCCTCTCCAAGTAGTCCCTGCCCGAGGTGAGCCTAGGTCTAGCTTCCCCTCGTCCTCCTCTCTCTCCCGCCTTGGATTGGAAAACGGTGGCCTGAGTCACCGTTCCGGCCGAGCTCCAGGAGCTCTCGTTCTCTCGCTCCTCAGCCGAGGTCCCCTGTTCCCTCCAAGAAGCCACACAATGCGGCGAGAGAGAGAGAGAGAGGAGAAGAGCTG